>JBBYHK010000007.1:2862390-2881917 GCA_038382065.1 Adansonia grandidieri | reverse complement strand
TCCCCATTGTAAATCTGTCCAACGAGCAAGCAGTCTTTAAAATAAAAATAAGCTCAGATTACTAAGAAAAACCCTTTAAGACAACCTCATATAAACTATAGAAAATCAAGAAATCTGAAAAGAAAAACGAAAAATAATCATCCTACGACTAAAACCAGACCATACAATGCGAGAGCAGGCAGCATTAGGTGACTCTGGATCTGGTTGCATTCAAAAACCTTCGATTTCTTAAGCTCCATGAAGCACTGAAGGGTGAGCAGACTGTCGGACCCTGCTTGATGACTCAACCCAGCAAGACGAGACACATTTAAAGTTTTTGCCACTTTTTCCAGCCCACCCTGCAGGCCGAAGAACCTGAAAGTGTGCTTAATGTCAAAAATCCTGACACCGAAGAAATAAACCAATTGTCCCATGAAAGAATTGATATCATGTGGTAGCGGCTTCTGCGTCAAAATCTTCAGCAAGAATCCAAAATCGTAAGCGCTGTGAAAGGTAATCCATGTGAGACCCCCGAAACAATTGCACAGCAACCCAGATTTCCAAACCATCATAGCGAAATCCCTAGAAACAATACCCTTCTCCTTGTTCTTCACGAAATCGATACCTTGTTGTTTAAGTAACTCAATCGACTCCTTGGCATAAAGATCTTTATCGATATCAAAATCTCTAAAATTAAACTCCCAAATATAACAGAATTGAGTCCCGAAATCCGGTAAATTACCTTCAGAATCAGAGAGGGATAAGCCGAGTTGAATTATGTTGAGGACATCAACATTGGATTTCATGTAGTGGTAGTTTATAACAGGGTTGCCCTGTTGGACGCTTTGCTTGTTTTGTTTGAAAATCGTACCAGGAAATTCGGTATCCATGGAAACAAAAGGATACTTAGCAATCGCACTCTGCATTAACACGAACTCGCGTTCCAAGTCTTCAGCAAAGACTTGTCTAACCATCACCGATTTACCAGGCGCCGTCGTCATCTTCTTTTTCGTCTTTTCTTTTTTTTTTTTCCCCACTTCTTGTTTTGCGATTATAATGACTTCTGCCTTGAGTTTAAAGTAAACTATCAAGCCCTACTTTATACCCTAATCGGTTAATCCTACCACAATTCTAATTAGGAAATAAGATCCTACATATACACTACTCCCACCATAAGTCGGCAACTTCTTTTTTTTTTTTTTTCTAAAGTAAAGGCTAAATAGGGAATAATATATATGTCTTTATATTTTTGTTGAATTTGAATAAGTTTTTAATTTTTAATTTACTCTCAAATAAATTTTTTATTTTTATTTAAATAAATTATTAACTAAACCTCTTCATGAATCAGACTATATCTGATGCCGGAACAAATTTTATTTTCCTCACCCAAACTTGATTTAAAAGCCCATATTAATGTTTTAAAAATATTAGTTAAAAAATTATTTATACTAACATTAAATTTTATTTTATAATTTATTTTTTTATATAATAATTCAAACCTGATCGAGCAAGTCTGGATAAAAAAATTTTGCTTAGACCCGACCTAATTTGAGCGAAGCCTATCAGACTGATGGGTATCCCAACCGAAAGAAAACGGGTCGATCCTCTTTTTGATTTGTATCTAAATAAGGCCCACAACATAAATTAATTTCAACACCATTAATTAAAAAAAAAAAGAAAGACAGAATGAAATAGTTTCACAAGAACAAAAGACAGACAGCTGAACTGAGAAGCTAAAATGTGGCTGAATTCTCATCCCCCTGAATATCAAATGTAAAGGAAGCTTATTAATTTTAAGTAGAACATAGTATTAGAACAAGATTACCTACTTATTTCATATTACAGGGAAGAAAAAGTGGAAATTCATGCCATACCTCAGTTAATCACAAATTATGAGGCTCCTAATCCACACGAAGAAAACATGTTAGAAACTCCACTAAGTTAGACCCTGGGAAATATGGAGCGGACTTTTTTAGTGAAAGGATAAGCCAAGGGAATCGTGTTGGTTATAGTAGTCGCCTTCGAAAGTTACGGGTAGTGCCTTGGTAAGTACGAACCAGCAAACCGACTCCAATCCCGATTCCCACACAGATGCTGAGGCCAATTCCGACACCCACTCTCACACCAGCATTGAACCAAGAGAGGTCCCCCTCTTCACTATCAAAATAGTCCATCCTTGAATACAGATGGCTGTGTTCTTCACTTTCTGATTTATGATTCAAGTAATCTGGTATCTGCAAAAGTGAGAAAGAAATGAACAGCAGAATGGTGATTCAAACATACATTGCTTATCTATTGTATTCCCATAGTTATCAAAATAATTAACCAAATTCAAATGTATGGATACATTATTATGGTTGGGACTTGCAAAGTCACTAGCTAAGAAAACCCTTCACTATTTATTTTTTTGGTATAAAGGAAGCCAGAGTTTGGAGATAGGAAAGGGGCCTGCTAATACTCGATTTGAATCCTAGACCTGCTGGATGCACATAATCTGAGTATTACCTTTTGAATTAAAAGTATGTAACTATCATATCATTCTGCCTACGAAAGAATAGATTGATTCTTAGATAAGGAGTTCTATCAGGCAATTAAAAATTTAGGGTATAATATGCAGTATTTTATAAATGGGTCGGATAACATACTAGTTGAGCAGCTAAGGGAAACCAGCAAGATTTCTTTTGAAGAGCTTGAAACTCAAATGTTAACAAATACCTGCAAAGGGATAGCTTCTTTCGGATCTTCAGTTGCCTCATATTCTGGTATTGAATCCAGCATCCCTTTCATTTGTTTCTTCCGTAAACTAGGCTGCAAAGTTCTAGTTAATATAATTGGACTGCCCAACAAAGACCCTGCAACATAGACCTCAACTGTGGGTGAAGCTGACCCTGGACTGGGAAATTGTTTGGCCTTCAAAAAGCCGGTGCCTGAAGTTATAACTGATTCGCAGTTCATGCTCCACATCAGGCCACTTCCTCTCGACTCTTCAGCGCAACCGTTACAGTCACACAACTCTAAAACCCCAGACAGAAGAAGAGTATCCTTATCAAAAACCTCGAACTTCACACTTCCTGTCAGCCTTATGCTATCCGTGCTCACAAAAGTGGCTTCTTCAGATTTTTTGTCCAGCCGATCCCTTCTAAGAAGGGTGGATGCGCCATTGGAATAGACGCCGGTTCTAACGCCATTTACTTCAAGAAGTGTATCAGGATTCAACGGGACATGGTTCAGAGTAAGGTGCACGGGAGTCGAATCATCAGTCTCACACTTGCTTACTCTGACAAAGAAAACTCTTAAATCAAGCCAACATAATGATCCCTTAGAGAAGGACCGGTAAGGAGAGTGCCTCATCATCACCATGTGGCCATTACTAGTCAGCTCATTTCCATTGGATGATTCGTAAACTCTCTCCATAATTCTAGAGAACTTAGTACTCGTTGGTGAAACCTTTCCACCTTGATTGAGTTGATGACTTACAGTCCGTGCGAGTAGGAATCATTCGAACATACAAAAACCTGCAGGAATACAAAGACGGTGAAACCAAAGTAATTTCATGCAATTTATTCCAGAAGAAGAAAAAAAACCCAGAAACAGAAGAAAGCTAATAAGAGAGAGTTGATGAAGGTTAAATTTACATTGAAGACTTCTCAAACTCTAAACAAGGAACTAAAGAAGTTGAAAGAGGAAATATATTTAAAGCTATAACAAGGCAACTGATGCTGAACTACAGAAATGAAACCCTCAAAATGAAAGGTTAAATTTTCTGCAGCAATTGAACTAGAGAAACGAACAGCAATCCAAGCAATGGAAGAGCCAATAAATGTAACTAATACCAAACCAAAAGTAGAAGCAAAAAAAGATAAAGTAGGGATAAGAAGATTGGGTAAATAGAGGAGGAAAATCCAAAAGTTGAGGTCTAAAAAAATTATTGACAGTAAAAACAAAACGAAAAACACAGCAAAGATAAGCTTGAATTCCAAACCTACAAATAGACAGAATAAAATGGAAATCTAGAATCAAATCTAACCAGTGACTAAGATAACAAACATCATAGTGGCACCAATGAAATCTGATGATATTTGGACTCGAATATAAATATTTGATATACGTATATATTTATTTTATTTTTTTAAAAAAATTTTCATGTATTAAAAGATACTTGAAATGTCATATCTCGTCGAACCATCATAGTACTTTAATGAAAAATAAAAAGTCAAAGCAATATGAAATCAGCTAAGCAATAAGAAAAAAAAAAATTCTTTATTTGTCCTTTCATCGGTTTGGATTGCAGTTCAATGAAGATTGATTAAAGCAAACAAATTATCTTTGCCAAACTCTAAAAACAAAAAATGATCATGGTAGTGAAAGAAACAAACAGATTCAAACAAACTTGCCGGCTACAGAGACATTTTTTGAGGCACGTCATGTAAACAGACAAAATAAGACCCATCTGTCTATCCCTCTCGTTTAATATTGTTAACCAATTAATGCATGCAACATGCATGTACTTGATCACCGGGAAAACATCAAAACTAAATCCGTTTAATGAACGGAATCCGAAAACCCGCAAAAAAAAATTGAATCCTAAATGGTTTGAAACTCTGAAAACAATAAACCAACGATCTGAACCCAGAAAAACCTCAACTTAATCTTGAAAGCCAAAAGCTTAAAATGATTACTTTTTTTTCATGAAATCTACAAAAATCTACTAATCAGAAGCCGAACTCAATCCAAACCATAGAAACCCGACTCAGGAAAGATCTTAACCCGCCCAACCTGCCTTTGCCACCTTTTATCAAAACATTACGTTAACATTGAGAAAAACTCACCCCAAGCTTCTTCTTTGCTTACGCTATCCAAAAGCAATCGAATCTGGTGTTTACTTCGAGAGGTGATTTCCAATTTCCTTCTTCTCAAATAAAACAAAGCATAGCTTTTGATTTTCTGAAGGGACGAATCCAAACCAGGCAAAAATCAGATTCCAAAAAGTTCTGGAGTAGTAAAATATAAAAACAAACACCAACCCAAGTCCTTAAATTTTCTAAACAAAATAAATCAAGCTAAAATCAATGAAAACAAAGAACAAAGAACAACCCAAGGGCTCAAATTCCGCAAATAGAACTGGGGTTGTTCTTGTTTTCTTTTCTCTTCTTTCCCTCTTGCTATGTGTAATGGGATTATAAGTTCTTGGATAGATAATAAATTTTTAAGTGGGGTCAAAAAGTACCAGACATTCCACAGATCTTATCCTAGTAAGTGAAAAATGAAGCCAATGTGTTGAAATTGAAAGGTTGCCCAAAGCTTTTCTTTAATAATCGTTTGATTCAAGTTTCGTTCTTTTTTCCTACTGGTAGGAAGATTTTCCTATAGAGGGAGGTTAACGGGTCTAGTCCACAACTACTTTGTCAATGATAGCTATTTTGTTAAAGATTTTGTTGCAATCGGATATATATTTTCTTTTTTGATGATCAATTCCTCATTTTTTTTAATCTTCATTTTCTTTTGATGAGCAAAGGAAGTTTCCCTACTTTAAGTGACAAGCGTCATTGAGATTGAATTGTTTTCCATTATTTTAAACTTTCCACTTGACTTTTCTTGTATACTAGGATAAGCCCCTGAATGCATTTCCCTCTCCTTCACGCATAGGACAGGATCATAGGAGTTTTAACTGTTAAGGTTTAATGCTGGAGAATTTCCTCTTTTATAAGAACTGTTGTTTAGCTATGAAATTATTTCGTGTCTGGGAAAAAAAAAAAGATGACTTTGGGGGGGTATTGTAACTGGATTTTTGTCATTACTAGAATATGTTTAACAGCATCAACTATTTTCTTCCTTCTTTTCTTTCAAGGCAAAGTTTTTCAGATGTAGAAAGTTTGAAGCTTGAAACTAACAATATGATATCAAATTTCCCTCGATTTGGATGTTAATGAATATTGATTCATTTTTTTTCGTTTGTTAAATAGACAGATAAAATGCCTAGTTTCTCTTTACTCGTACATATAATATCACTGATTGGGATCTGGGGTTATCGGGATTGAGGATCAAAAGATAAGAGATCATTTTCAAGTATGTGGCAGATATAAATAACTATTTATTCTTAGTATTTCCACGTGAAAATCACATGGACCACACAGTTTCAGAGGCAACTTAAAATTAGTTTGCTTAAATATTTGATTATTTGTCCATGGGAGTCACAACCTTTAAGCTTTTCAGATTTGGCCTCTTTATTATAAAAAGGCAGGTCTTTGTCTCTTTCTGGATATGTAATACTCATCTATTACGTTAGTTTAGGGTCTAGGACCGAACTTTGGAATCCCCTACTTGGCCCCCAACAAAATTAAAAAAAACAAAACAAAAAGCCAAAAGTCAGCCCCCCTGCCACACCAATCATTTCTTCAAGCCATGATTATAAGCAGCACGTAATAGCTGCTAATCATTCGGCTGAAAGTTGCGCTGTTTAGAATTACAAGGGAAGAGTCTTTCAAAGTAAAACCATAAGTTCCTTCCTGTTATGTTACATTGGCAAGTTCAATAATTTGGCACAGCTTCTTAAAGATCTTGTTAGTAATCCTTGACTGACATCACAAGGTAAATTTGTCTACCAACGTAAAGTATGATCATCGTTCATCCGGGCAGGCAGATAGTGTTTTACCTTTTTTTTTTTTTTTGAAAAGAAAAAAGCAAGTAACCTCAGAAAAGATTGAACAGGAATTCTCGAGCTCTTTTAGAGGTAATCATCAGGGTTCCTGACATTCAACGTTAGAGTGAAAATTGATCTAAAAGCATTTCTTAGCACAAAAGCAATGAAAACTTTGTTCATTTAGCATGGTCATTTGAAATCAATAACTTCATCAACATAGATTTGAAGGGGAAAACAGGCTTAGAAACTGACGCAATAACCAAAAGCCAACAGACAGACTGGTTTTTCCCCTCCCGGAAAACGCCATTATGAACATAAGTCAAAGCAGATGAGAAGCCAAGAGAACTGCGACATAAAAGAGACAGAAAATAAAGGCACAAGCAACTGTATGCAGCAACTTTGAAAGGTTTGCATGAAGCCTCCGAATACACCAAAGCCAAAGAACAATTTTAGATGTGATGTGCAGGCTCGGAAGTAACATGACCAAAGAATAGCAAGTAGATTGATGATTTACGAAGTTTACAACACTAGAAATACTAATGTTTCCAAAAATGCACAGATTTAAACGCAACAGAAACATCCTAAATGCAGGGTTTTATTTGTTTTCCCACCTCTGTTTTTTCTTTATCCTCTTCAGTTACAAAGTCATGTCGAAATATACGATAAGGAGAAAAGCACAAATTTCTGCCACAGATACGGTAGAAAATGATCTAGCAAAGAGAGAAGAAATGCAAAAATACCCATAGAAGAGAAGGGATGAGTGTGAAACGAACTGCTCAAAGGGATGGAGGTTTGGATTGACTGAAGCCCTTACTCTGTTACCGAGGAACTGCAGAGTCTAGGACATAATGAAGAAAAATGGAAGATAATCAGTCGAGGAAAAGCTCGACCAAATTAGTTAGGAAAACTTTGCTGATTAGAATGAAAAGTATGAAACAAGTTGAAGTAGAAAAGCATGCTATTTAGAATACAAGCCAGGTCTAAGAACTTCACTTTGTAAATGATTTAAGACTTACGAACATCAGTAAATATAAGGATTTCGCTCTCGACAGAGATTTCCTCAGAAGCATATAAGAGGCCACAATCAAATCAATCACATAAGAACAAGAACAAAAAGGCCCTTTTTCTTGGAAAGGTTTCAATTCCCAAGCTACAATAAGCAATTCTGTCATCCAATCCTTCAAAAAGACGCTTCAAGCAAATTGAAAAGGAAAAACTCAGCAGAAAAGAAAGCTAGCTATTCATTTGCCAGGAGATTCTGAATTTGGAGCTAAAAATGATCCACTTGTCCAGAAATCATACACAGCCAACTTCAACTCTTGTAAATAAGTGAAAAGACGAATAACAAATCTACAGGCACTGCAGAATTTCAGAATTCAAAAACAAAAACTTGAACAATTTGCTTTCCTTTGACATATATTTCTAAAACAAGATCCTATGCTTTTATTGTCCCACAAAGGATCCAGCCTTGTCACAGTGGTGTTGCAAGCCCTATTTAATGAAGTACCAAAAGCAAGTTAGTAACATGTATGTTTTTGCATAAAACAAGTGGCAGGCAACTACAAGCTCAGAAGGTGAATAGGATTTACTACAAATTCGTACACTTTTATGAAGGATCCGTCATAAAAATTAAAACTGAAGAGAAACACAAATCATTTCTATCTAAAATTTATACTTCAGATACTTGAAAAACGTCCAAAGGGAACTTAAAAATGACAATTAATGCCAAAGCCAAGCATTGGTATTGTCGTCACTTTTTCCAGAGTCTTTTTTTCCCCAGCAAATGGTCAAACTGGAGCTTTCTGCAATCTTAAACTAGATAAAATTCAAATTTTATATGAAAAACTATGCTGAATTTGAAACTTATTAGAGGAACAGAGCAAGGACCCAATTGTTGCATTAAAAATGTAAAAGAATTAAAAAAAAAAAAAAAAAGAAGTAGAACTATAACTTGTAAGGCTGATGAAACGTAGAGCTATATTCGACAACTGAAACAAAAGAGAAGAAAACCAAAAAATTAAAAATGGAAAAAACAAAAGGACCTTGAGAGAGAGAGCTCCAAATGAAGGAATCGAGGGCGATGCTTGATTGTAGCCGAGCAGAGGCAATGGCACTATGAAGTGGCATCATCGACTCTAATGCTCCCAAAACCGATATGATCCTTCAAAATAAAAGAAAAAGCTAAAAAATTGACACCAAATTTAGATGGAAAAAAAACCAAAAAAAGAAAGCACCTTGAAGCGCAAGGGAGAGCTCTTGTTGATGGAGAAGAGAAAGAAGACGACATGGGTTTTGAGGTCAGGCTCTTTAAATTTAGGGTTTTAGATCGATAAGCGAGGGACCTAGAACCCGCCATTATTGCTGATCTGCAAAACGACGCCATTTGCTTCTCTGGTTTCGGAAATTGCCGGTAGCCTAGATGAAGCCGAAAATGGGAGGCGCTAAACGGTGCCATTTTCATATAACTGATACGACACCGTCGAATTAGATTGCCCTGCTTGGGCTAGGCCCGTCCGGCGAAACCCTACCTGAAGCCCACATTCAGAAATCTCTCATGCCCCAAAGGCCTTCGTTTATTCCAACTGAACCGACTCAAAGGCAGCATGAAATTTAAAATTTGAAAATCCGTAATTAAATTACCCAAAAAACGGAAAAAAAAATGAAAATCCGCAATTAGTCAGGAGGATTTCCAGTTCTTCGGGTTTTACAAGTCTGCTCGGCGACGACCTAATCGTCTTCATCAGTCGGATTAACACCAGCTACAGACTAAATCAATGGCTGCGATCTTCGCTCGTAATTCTCTCAACGTTCTCCGAGCTCGAAACCTCGTATGGACTCATTTGTTCGTCCTCCTCAATATTCATCATTTTTTTGCCTGTCAAGTGTTTCATTAAATTTCAGGAAATTGCTGATACGTTCTTCATTAGAATCTGTTGGTAGTGGGTCGTAATTGAAATGCTAATTCTGGCATGTGGTATTGTAATTTGGAAATGCACTATAGAAAATGGCAAATCTTGATAGGTAGATTTAAAGTAAATACTTTCCTAATATTGTTTATCAAAAAAAGGATTTTTAGTTCATTTTTCTTTTATGTATAGGCTGTTTCCAGGCAAGTGTTACAGGGTTCACAGCAGTACGGGTTGCGACTTACTGCACACTCATATAGCACCAAGAAAGGTTGGCCTTTATTTCGCAATATTTTCATTTCTAGAAGCCATAGTTTAAGTTTTAAAAAGATTGTGGAAAAGGGCATAAGTGCAATTTTTTTTTCTCTATCTGGATTCATTAGTCTACTAGAAATCCTTCTAGAAAAGGCATTTAACAGCTTTTAAACACATAAATAGCAATCACCTTGTTTGATTGGATTTCCTTTTTTTTTGCAAGGTTTCAACTTTTTTGTTGATATTATGTATCTCTTGTTCATGGATGTTTTCATTTGTAAATTGTAGATGATGAAGAAAGAGAGCAGCTTGCAAAGGAGATTTCAAAAGACTGGAGTTCTGGTAATGTAGTGGGCTGAAATGTTTCTGTTTCCATTGCTTGTTACATCACTTTCTTTTTGGGCAGTGATTGGTTTCTTGTATGCTGCTCTATTGCAGTTTTTGAGCGAAGCATAAACACATTGTTTCTTACCGAAATGGTTCGGGGTCTCATGTTGACACTCAAGTACTTCTTTGAGAGAAAAGTTACTGTAAGTGTGTTCTTGATCCTTTTCTTTGGGCTTAGATCGAAGCAAATGTATGACGCAAAAAACTGTCTTTCCTTGTGCAGATTAACTATCCATTTGAGAAGGGTCCATTGAGCCCTCGTTTTCGAGGGGAGCATGCTCTCCGCCGATATCCAACTGGAGAGGAACGTTGCATTGCCTGCAAACTTTGTGAAGCTGTAAGTTGGAGCTTCATCTTAATGGCCACATTATCTAAGTTACTTTTCCTATTGGGTGAGGATGCTGGTAGCAATTCAATATGGGATAGCCATTATCAACCTTGATAGAAGCTATCCCCTGTGCCCTGATATCTACTGTTTGGAGATGCAAGTGCCTGTGGGCTTTACCTTTTGTCTGTATGATTTTCATTTAGGTTGACATACCTGACACCTATGGATATTATGGTCACTTCTTGATTATTGTTGTGATATGCATCTAACATTGGTTTACTATATTTGCGGTGTTTATTCTCTCTATTACACCCTATGGTCTACAAAGTAAGAATAGTGTCTGTCATTGCTTATCTTGAGTAAGCAATCAGTAAAAAGTTGGACCCGGTCAAACTGTGCCCAGGATCGCTGACAAATTTTACTAATCTGATTGATCCATTATTAATTCATGATTAAGCTTCTATTATCTTTATTAAATATGGATTTAATATCATGATATGGTTCTCATGAAATGGTGGTTGTTTATCAGATATGCCCAGCGCAGGCAATCACAATAGAGGCTGAGGAACGAGAGGATGCAAGTCGTAGGACAACAAGGTTGATTCTGTCTTCTTGTTTTTCTTCTGTTATGTTGTCTTCTTTGTCTTATACGATTTCAACTTCCCAGGTATGACATTGACATGACTAAGTGCATCTACTGCGGACTCTGCCAAGAGGCATGCCCTGTTGATGCAATTGTTGAAGGACCCAACTTTGAATTTGCCACCGAGACTCATGAGGTTGTCTTTCTTTCAAACAAATCATAAATGGTACTGCCGCTTGTTAGTTGAAGTAAATTAGTTATCGTCAATGTTATTGCAGGAGCTGCTGTATGACAAAGAGAAGCTGCTCGAGAATGGTGACAGATGGGAAACTGAGATTGCAGAGAATCTAAGGTCTGAAAGCCTTTATCGCTGATGTTGCGACATGCATTTCCTTCTTGCTTGGGAACAGTGACTGCTGCCTTCTTAGTTTCTTGAAAAGAAAATAAAAATAGATGCAATGGTCTTTTGCATATATATTAGTGTCCATCTTGGGCGTTGTATCTTTGTTCATGTATCCTGACGAATTATTTTATTTTTTTCTAAATTTGAGGGCAATGATGGATAAAGAGATTCCTTTCTTGAGGGAACAAAATTTCAGTTTACCCAAATGATGAGAAGTTGCATAATTTTTGTGATCCTATGCAGATTTTCCTGAAAAAAAATTGAAAAACCTGCAGAACTTTCACTATGTTAGAAGGGATGCAGAGGACCTGTAATCTTAAGTGAAGAGAAATGTCTGATGCCCATATATATGAAAAAGGGGATGCAGATTTGCCTAGTTAAGAAGTAATAAATTCAACAGATGGCTTGGGAAATAATATTTTCTGAGTTACGTTAGGAGATTTATATCTTTATAATCATGTCCAAATGTGTCAGACATGAATGAAAAGCTGGAGCTAACATAGCCCAGGACCTAGCAGACTAGGGAATTACGGGGTACGCTTGGAGACGAGGGACATTTCTAGGGATGTTTAGTTTTTCTTCAGGTGGAAATATAAGTTGTTGGCTTGCTGGTTGATCGTTGTTAGTTTGCACAGAATCTCAAAGCTGCTGGTGGCCATTTTCGTTTTCTGGGGGTAAGGGTTTTTTTTTTTTTTTGATGTTAGTGGCGGTCTGGAGGCGGTGGTGGAGGGAGGTGGTTTTTGAGTTATGAGAACAAAGGACAGGGTCAGGTGCTGTGGTAGTGGGGATGGTTAAGGTGATGGCCGAGGGAGAAGGAGATGGTGGTGTAGTCACGGTAACGTTGGAGATGAAGGTGGAGGGAGGAGGAGAGGAAAAAAAAGCCTTTTTTTAATGGTTGCAATGGGAAATGAATATAAAAGAACAAAAAGGCAGAAAGTTTCGGAGTGGGATTCTCTTAAATCTAAAATTATAATTAGAAAATCCTAGCACAAAGGTTTCATGGTCTAGTGGTCAGGACATTGGACTCTGAATCCAGTAACCGGAGGTGGAACCTTTTTTGCCTTTTTTTTTTTTTTTCTTTTTTTTTGGCAATACATATTTGATTCACACTGTACTTTCTTCACCAAACTGACATTACATTCTGATATGATCAAATCCAAATGCAAAGGAAGAGAACAGATGCTATGTATTTTATGAAAGAACCCATTCCCATATGCTAACAACACAAGAAAATAATTTGATTTTACGGCCATAAAATAGCCATCAGTTTCAGTTAGTAATGAATATTAGCCGCTTGCACCAAAACATTGTCACTGGACAATTACAATAATTTCTGTATAATTTCTTCTCTCTTGACTTTCATTGTCTGTTTTTCTCTCAATAGATGAAAAGTCTGATCTGAATGAGGCAATCCTGGACAATTACAATGTACATTTGCACAAAAGGACCACAAACAAAAAATCAAATTGTCAATGGCACCCGTTTTATCAAATTCCTGATCCAGTCACAAACTCAATCCACTGTCCACATTGACTGCCTTCGCAAAACTCGGTTGTTAATGAACATCTAAAGAAAGATATGTGCATCTTGAAGCCTCCGAATGCAGATGCAAATATCACCTTGGAATCCCATTTTACCTCCAAAAATAAGAAGAGCTTCATGAGGTGCCAACCAGCAGGCACTTGAATGGTAAGCCTATTGTCTTTATTAAGAAAAGAATTTGAGAACAAATTTATACTCTTCTGCTAGTCGCGATCCTGTCTTTCTATACCTTGTGCTTCAGGTGGCTCGGGGAATATGTCCCTAGAATGCCGTCTACGTGAGGATGAATGGTCACCTCCATTATTCTGAGCGCTGCCCTGTGAACCCGTTGTTCCTGAATGTTTGAAACTACTTCCACCTTCGGCTCTAGCAGCGGAGGCTGCTGGAATAACGGCTACATCCGAAGCGCTTTGACGCCAGCTACCAAAAAGAGCAGCATTCCAAGATCCTCTCGAGGAGGTTGTTCTAAGCCTTGCTGAGCTTGAAGTATCTTCCCTAACCACCCTCCAAGGATTTTCCAGAGCTTTAAGAACATATCTCATTAGGGGCCGTCTCGAAGGTTTCGGATTGAGACATGACTTAGCAACAATAGCCATGGCCCAAACTTCCTCCAATAGATCCTCATCAACAATAAGAGATGGATCCAAAATTTTTGTCACAAGTTCCTTATCATATATACTGATATATGGTAGTATCTGTTCTAACCATTCCTTGAACTGGGTATCACTGGATGCACTGATGTCCAGCTTACCTGTTACCAACCCGAGTAAAACTTTCCCGAAACAGTAAACATCGTAGGCACATAATGCTGTAGACGAACCTGGCCATTTTACAAATTAAAGAAAAAATTTCAGAAAAAGCTTTCGGATTTGATGAAAATTTTAATGTCAGTTTTATGCTCTCAAGCTTTCGTCGTGTTTCTGAATCCCCCAGGGAGGTAAGGTCAGGCAAATTTAAGAAGACTCACTGGCAACATTTTGTCTGCCCTAGGAATGGGTAATCATTTATTTACTTGGTAAGCCAAGTAAAGAGAAGTTGATTTTTCAGGCACAATGCTTCCGAATGTAAATCGTGAATGACGATGGTTGCTACTTAGTCAAATGGCAGAATGCATGCAACCATATAAGATATGAAATGCAACAAAATTGTTGGAACTAAAGTACAAAGTGCATTAACAAATCAGCGAATGAACAGCCAGGGTACAACAATTGAGATCTAAAATAAGCGTGAAATTTTTACAAATGAAACGTGCACATACATACCTAAAGAACCTTGTTCGGATGACCTGCATGCAACAAAGAAAAATCCGTATGAAAACCGTCATCAAGTAAAACAAGCATAAAAAACAAAAAAATACCCGCACATTTTGTTTGAAACAGCATAAAATCCAAAAAGAGGAAATGGAGAGGCAGAAAAATAATAAGCTATTGCTAATTACTAAGTTTACAATGAACGTCCAGGAATATGGGCCTGGGATTGCGCCAGCTTGAAACATCTAAAGTCTATGCATGTACTGTAGATCCCAAGCAAAGTATAACATTTTTGTTCAACATATAAACTGCCAATTCTCTACTGCATCAGACATTAAAACCTAATCTTGGGCTCATCTCTTCAAGTCAAGAAAACATGCTTTGCATCTGGGAAAAATATGCACATGACTATAATGAAGCAAAATCACAGAACTATAAACTACACGAAATAAGAATTATGGGCAGGCTTAATTGTCCAAAAGGTTATACTTCATACTACTAGATGTTCTACTAGTCAGTTGTTTGTAGCTAAAACATAGAACAACGTACAAATACTACAATGTTGAATTACATTCTCCATCCAAAAACTAGAGACATTAAATCCTCAGCTTCAATCTGATAAAAAAAGGTTGATTTTATCACGAACCCTACACAAATTTTTATATACACCTAGAACTCATGACAGCTAAAGAAGCAATACTGTAAATTCCAGTGTTGTCCACAATTAAGTGAAGGGAAAACTAACGATAAATAGTAGCATTAAAAGGCAGTTGAAAACACTTTTCTGCAACTTTAAACTACAAAATATAAGCATGCCAAACCACCACCCGTGGGAGACTACCAAATATTAAAAACTCAAATGTACTGAGCAACTGGCTAAAAAGTGATATATCACAATCACTATGCAAGAACATGTTCAGAAAACATCTTATGCAAGCTAAAATGTTCATCTATGTATACAGCTCCACAATCTGAAAACATCTGAACAGAGACAATTCGACAGACTACTCACTGTGGCAATCGCAGTAATCTTGTAATTCTATTTTGATGACCATCACCTTCATGAGCGCAGACCTCACTCAAGCTCCCTAGTCTCACTTCAAATTTATCATCAAGAAGTATACTACTAGCTTGAACATCTCTGCAAAAATAAAAGAGAACATGTCAATGATAGTTTTCATACAGCCTACATAAGCTAACCAACAAATTTTCTATCGCACAGCCAAATCAAATAAAGATACACTTGAAGCAGCCAACGGATTTGCTTTATAGAATTAACTTATTGTTGATGCAAGCAGATTTATCAATGCAGGGCCGTGCAAAGGAAAGGCAACATTTTTTTTATTGCTGGGATACCAAAACAAAAAGGGAAAAATGAAAACTGACTATTATAACAAAATCCTCATCATATGATTATTTGCCGACGTAAAGGACAACTAGCCTTCCTGCCATATTGCTAAACCCTGAAGTTTTTTCTGCTAATTTTATCTACAATTAGAAGAAGTTATGATATGCATGAGAAAAAAACATGCAACTGAAGGAAGTTCAAGCATAAAAATAAGAAAGGCGCAAAAATACCTATGGACAAGAGGTGGTGTGCATTCATGATGCAGATAAGATAGGCCTTCGGCAGCTCCCGTAGCAATTTTCAATCTTGTTATCCAATCTAATGACTGTAAGCTATCATCTTCCGAATCGTTTTTCCTGTACAAGGAACTTGACAGGTCCCCATTTGGCATATATTTATAAACCAAGAATTTTTCATTTTCTTTCTCTAAAAAATGTCCCAATAGGGGAACGATTCGTGTATGTGAAACTTTACTAAAGAAATCCAATTCCAAAAGGTACGCTTCCTTTCTAATTGACTGCAAATCAATCCTTTTGACGACAACAGGAAGCCCACCTTCCAAGACACCCCTGAAGAGATCACCAGAATGACCATGCTTGATGAGGTTTGCTTCATTAAAATCACCAGTGGCTTGAAGAAGTTGCTGATATGTAAATAAATCACCTAGACTTGAAAAATTAATATCTACTCCTGGTGAAGGAGGTGTTTCTCCAGCGGGAACCGCTCCCGCAACAATCCCTCTATGATTCGTTGTGCTCTGTCTACGAACGCATAGCACCAGCAATAGCAACAACACTAATAGCACAACAAGCCCAGCTCCTCCTAAAACTGCAGCCAATATAATTGTGTTTCTGTTGCTCCCCCCACTGTCAGGTGCAGGAGGTTCTGAGGAGTTTGGGCGCCCAAAATTATCAAAACTCAGGCCCCTCTCAGCATAGAAAGATACACACTCTGTCAAAGTCCTCTGGTTTGATACATTTTGGAGACAGTTAGTGCTAAAAGATGCATTGTCAGGCACATAGTCTGGAACCCTGCCTTCAAAATAGTTTCCTGACAAATTGGTAGAACTAAACCTTCTAAGTACGGTTGTAAGACCTCCATAAAACTTGTTCTGGGAAATGTCAAGTGCTGCAGCAGTGGCATTATAATTCAAAGAAGAATTAGGCAACTCCCCTGTGAAATTATTATGAGAGATATCGAGCAGTTTCAACCCAGGTATTGACCATAATACTTCAGGAAGTTCACCATTGAAACTATTGTTTCCCAGAACTATAACCTGCAACTGACTTGGGGCAGGGAACAAGTTGACCAGCAGAGTCCCGCCAAGACCATTGTTCCCAAAGACCATTCTCCGCAAATTCCTTAGCCCCGAAAGATTTTGTGGCAACGACCCTGACAAACCATTGCTGCTGAGATCAAGGTCAACCAAGCTACCAAGGTCACCAAGCTGTGGAGGTATTGAAGACGATAAACGATTGCTCGAAAGATTCAGACTTTGTAGCTTCGAAAGGGCCCGAAGGCCAGGAGGAATTGACCCCGTTAAGTTATTCAGAGAAATGTCAAGACTTGTTAAATTCCTTAGTGATACAAGTGATGATGGAATAGATCCAGTTAGCAAATTCTTCGAAAGATCAAGAACTAAAAGGCTTAACAATTGACCCAATGTAGAAGGAATTTGCCCGGTAAGCCTATTATCAGACAAATATAGACTAGTTAAATTAGTCAAATTGCCAATACTCGACGGTATAACGCCTGTGACATTACAAGACCTGAGATCCAACACTTGCAGTGTCAACAGCCTTTGGCTAAACAAATCAGGGATAGAACCGGGAAGCAAGAATTTAGAGGCATTAAAAGAAACCAAATGCGTAAAATTTGCAAGAGAATCAACAGCGAACCGTGGGTTTAGTTTGCCAAGCCTAGTTCTTCTAAACCCAGAAATGTTAATCCCAATAACACTACCATTTTCACATGTTATACCGTTCCAACTGGTACAAGGGTCAACTTTTCTAGGCCATTCTCTGCTTCTAAGCCCCAAAGAGGATCTAAGTTCAAATAAAGCTCTGAACTCAATGCCTGAACTCAGTCGCTGCTGCACTTGTTGCTCAATTGTAAAGTCGAATAACATCAACAACAAGAGATATAAAAAAGGTACTCCCATGCGACGCTGATCCACCATGGTTCATGGACACTAACCCCAATCATCTAAACATTCTCATTTCTTTTCCTTCCTTTCTCCCTAGTCTTAATACATGTATGACAAAAAATAAAAATAAAAGATACCACTTTAGGAAAAAAAATGGTTACTTTCTCTTTTGAAGACTCAAACACCCGAAAAAAATTCCCCAAAAAAGTTCTTACCTTGATGCACCAAAGCTCTATTTTTTTATTTAATTTCTTCAAAATTGTTGGTAACCAATCTGTATCAACTTCTCTTCTTCTTCTTGGCTTGCTTTTTTTTCTCTCTCTACCTACTTTTTTTTTCTTCTCTCTAAATCCTTCGGTTTCTTCAGTTGACAAAAGGGAATGAGAGAGAGAGAGAGAGAGAGAGAGAGAGAGAATGAAAATTTGAAGAATAATAATAATAATAGTAGTAGTAGTAGTAGTAAAACTAATCTTTAAATTAATTAATCAATAATAATTCTAGAGAGAGAAGAAGGGGCCGGTCAAGAACTCAAGTGGTGGACTTTTAATTCTTCTCTTTCCTTTTCCTTGTTCTGGAACAGACCCAAAACAAAAAGGCTTAATCTTTTATGCTCTGAAAAATCAACTTACGAAAAAAAAGATTTGATCTTTCAGAGAGACCAAAAAAAGGGTGGAGGGGGTGAAGTTTAAACCAGTGACTCCTTGATTTTGGTCTGACAATAAAAGCCAGCCGGCGCTGGTTCCGTTTTTAATTTGACCTCCGGCAATCCAGCCAGGCCAGCTAAGCAAAATTTTTTTAATTAAAAAAAAAACTACTGCATGAGTCTACTACTTTTCCTCCATTATTTCGTTGTCCTGTAATATTGTCCTCGGGTTTTCTAATGTTTTCCCTTTTCTTTTGGTTTTATGACCTTATCATTTATGTTGTTTTGTTTGTGCTTTGTAGGGATATTTTTGGGGTGAATCTTCGTGCATTTATATTATATATGTATATATATTACTATACCATAATTATTTTAAAATATTTAATATATTTATATTAAATATTTTATTTATATTATATTTAATATTATCAAATTTATTCAAAATGGTTAAGTTAGATTAGTAATTACCAGAAGGTGAGACTCAAATTTAAAGCTCTTAAGCAACAGCAAATTTGTTGTCACTATTCTAATGAGTTCATGTGGGGGACTCGACTGGCTCTATTGAGTGAAGCAGGTAATTCTGATGTACTGGTTTCCCTTAGTCAAACGCTTTGGCCACCCAATTTCTTCCAGCTCTTTCGAGTTCAACCTTTCCTTAGGGTTTTCAAGGCTAAGAATAAAAATTAAAATTTAATCTCAAATCTCAAATCTCCAATCTCCAATCTCTTTTTTCATTAAAAAAAATTATTTTGATCATTATGAGATGATGGCCATATGCATATTCAAAATTTAATCCCAATTCTCCATCACACAGTTTGTCATTTTTAACAATAGCTGTTGAATAATTTAAAAAATAAATAAATATTCAACATAAATAATTAAAAAAATTGAATAATGTAGATTGCAAGAGCATCACATGGTTAGTGAATATATATATATATATATGATTCATAATAATTAAATTCTAAGTAGGAAATTAAAAGTCTCATTATACCATAGAATTATAGTTTGAGCTGAATTTGGCAAATCAGTTATTACATGCATTAATTAAAAGGAAAATACTATATATGTGCCCTGTCAGTCTCTGTTCTTCAGTTTTATTATTATTATTATTATT
>JBBYHK010000007.1:2834686-2851541 GCA_038382065.1 Adansonia grandidieri | reverse complement strand
TTTTTTTTTTCTTTTAACAAAAATATTAAAGCTGGGTTTAGGTTTGAATAAAAATATTTCATCAGCTCTCCTTGCATGGTATTATTGCTTGTAAAATCCCATAAAGCAGAAGCAGACACGAACTGGTCGGCATTGACTTTAACCAGCACTTTAGCGACAACGACAGCACAAGATCAGCATAAGAACATACGAATCTTTGGCCCACAATATCTTGCTTTGGTCTCACTGTATCTTCCAATATTAGAATCTGTGAACGACGCAATACTAATGTACAATTTTATATAAATTCCAAAACCAAAATATAGAATAATAATAGTAACAAAAAAAAAAGTGGGGTGGGGAGGGGAGTAGCTCCAATATTCCAACAAAATCATTTTATTTTACCAAATTATATTCACAGAAGTTCATTGAAGCATGCAGAGTAGATATGATGCGATTGGCTGTAAACAAAAACAATGTAGTAATTAGTTATATATATATATATATATATATATATATCCATTATCTCTTCTTGGCTTGCTTGGGGCATGGGCGTGGCTCATGTCCTCTGCTAATACATCACATCTTTTCCTGCTTATTCAAGCCACAGATGTTTTATCAACTATTATATATATGTATATATATAAAAGTATATCATACGTCAGGAAAATTCAATTCAATCCATCCAGATTATAGCTTTGTGATCCTTAATTGCAAGATTTTGCATAAAGCATATTCACACGATTGGCATTTCCCTCTGCATATTCTTCCCTATATCCCCGCTATAGGCTACGCTTTTCTTCTCCTCTAAACCCTACCCTTCAACTCGTTGCAATAACTAATTCAAATAAGGGTTTTTTTAACAATTGTTCCTTTTAAGTGACTCGTTAGGATTAATTAATATACTATTTATAATGATATCATCTTAAATGTAATAATTTGAAATTTTTATTCATCATTTCGATGAAATATTATTGTATATAATAATTTCAACAAAATCCAACTTATATTCGATGGAATAAAGATGATTATCTTTATTCTTTTCCGTCGGTATAAAGTTGCAGATTCCTGGTTCTGTGGTCTTCTTAACTGAAACTGATAAAAGGAAAGGATTAAAAATGGAAAATCCTTAAGAGCATCAACCATCCTTTAAAACTTACTAAAAATCATTTGCAAAGCAAAACCACTTTTCTCCAAATTCCAAGGAAAGGACAACTTGGCAAAAGAAGCAAGTTCTGAGGGGGAAAAGGAATCCACATATATTACTTTCAATTGGACAGACTGAATGATAAGGATTCCAAATATCATCAAAGAGTTGTATCTCAAAGCATCACTTTTTTTTTGTACTGGTTCCTAGAAAGTTCACGGGTAATTTTCAACCAATCATCACTGACAGCCCCACTAGCATGTGGTCAGCATCCATGAATATGACCCCTCCCCTGCAAGTTGACACCACACTCTAGAAGCATAGACTAGAGGCCATTACCTTTGTGTGAATTAACGCTGCTCCTAAGCCTCCTATAACTAATACTCATATCACAACTGAGGGTTACAATTAATATGCCTAAGCAAACCGTCAGAAAATGAATAATGTGTTGCACACTGAAAACTGGGGTTTTTAGCTGTTATTTTTTTATTCCTCAAAACAATTGCTCCTTGTTGATTCTAATAACTTTGAAACTATAGCAGCCTCATTGTTTTCCAACAGCCTACGTCAAGAAGATTTGAAGGTATCATACACATCATGCTTTCCCAAATGCAGAAGTTTTTCATTTTCCCGTCATTCTGACTCTTAAAATTAGAAAGATTCGGCTTGTGGACTGCGGACGATGTGAACAAGACTATACTGAGGTCTAGTTGCAGGATTTTTGTGAGCGTAGGCCCGTGTAGGTCGGGGCTACCCTATACTCCAACTTGCAAGCCTAATTCATGGTATCACAACCACCGTCCTCTGAATTCTTGATGCGTTGTAGATTTGACCTGTTATTCCAAGCCAGATATTTAGTCTCTCCCTAGAATTTGCGTCATTTTTCTGATTTGAGTTACTTTCTTAAGTGAAGAGATTAAGCTAATTTGTACTTCGCTTGAAATGGCATTACTTTGACAATCCAAACTGAGGAGAGAATCTAGCAGCAAATGATACAATGTGTAAAATAATGCTCAAGTTGAATAGAGAACATGCAGAGATTTTGCATATGCTCCAAGAAATACTTCACATGCAGGCAATATCATGCCTGAACTTAACTACGAGAGGGCTCAACTCAAAAGTAATCTTCATTTGTTGCACATCAGGAGGTTACCTTACAGCAATAATGGAATTTCAAACCAGGTATTGATCTGCCTAGAGGCATCTGTAAGAGATGTTGCTTTCTTCAGTTTAATCGTATTAGGCACTTGTATATGTGCTGGAAATCATCTTTGTATAATCTTGTTCAAAACCATATCTGTTCGTTGATATTTTTGGGGGCATTCGACTAATCTGAAACCGAAAACCTTATAAACAATAAGTTAAAAACAAAAAAAAGAAAAAAGGAAAAAATAGATAGAGAGAACAGTTAAAAGTCAACATGGGGGCTCCTCATAACAAGGCCAATAAAAGATTCTGTAAAAATTATTGCAATTCGATTGAGCCAGATTAATTCGAAAGTCAATTCAGGAATGAATCCAGATCTTCATCATTGGAGGTACTGGTATATGGACCAGCCAAGCTCAGCCTCGGATTCATCTGTTCACCTTAAAACACCCAGAATTCAAATCAGTTTTCCATTTTTTAAACAAGGGATACACTAAATTAAAGGTCAAGTGGGCTAAGTAACTCTATGAACCATGGATATCCTTTCTCAATATATATTCAGTTTATTTTTATCTGATATCAGCTTTGAACGTGTTTTCGCACATTTTAGGAACTATTTGAAAGGGATTTGCATCAAATAATTTACCATGTACTGTTATTTTGATACTCTCTCTGCAGTTTGTCACATTTTTTTTTCCTTCATTTGTGGCTTTAAACAACTGGTTTCCATATAATATAATAAACAAGAATAACACATTGATCATGAAAAAAATGCCTTTTTCCCCCTGTTTGATGTTGATACTTCAGTGATTGAAATGAAAAACAACAAATCTAATAAGTTTCTAAATATTCTTACGCGTTGAACAAACAGATTTGACTCAAAGAATACGAGATTTGGCAGTAAATTTTGCTAAGGGGCGCCCATTTTTTTTTTCTCCCAGAAACCAAACATTCAACGAAGTAGTCCCCAGAATTGTAAAAAGAGTAGGTAACATATGTTTGACCATTGTAGGAGGGAAAAAAAGACAATTATGATTGTACGAAATCAACAAGCCAGCTAGAATGCTTGGAATATTTATCGTTCAGGACACAGTTTTCCATTGAGAGGAATAGAAACCCACCAAACAAAACCAAAACCTTTTCCCTCAACTGTAGGAGTTGTTTGAAGGATAATATTAACAATATGGTGAACACGTGAAAATTGTAGTACGGACACTAAATTTTGGTCTGAGGTTCGAGAGAATGGACCCACCTCATCCCATGCAGCAAGGTGTAGAACATAAGAACATGCAAAGGGCGAATTGAATTCTGAATCCGAAGTTTAGCTCGGTTGATTTATATAGTCTCAATATCCACAATATTCTTTCCTATCTTAAACCAACTTTCCCTGGGATTTCTGTGTTTTTTATTTCCTCAGCAGGTATTGGAAAATGCTTATCTTCTAAGGCTTATGATCAACTAAGACTTACTTTGTTGTCCAGGAGGTATGAACTTCATAGTCCAAACGCCCATGTATTATATCTGTCAACCAATGTTTTTTACAATTAGGCTAGCAAAAACAAGGGAAATTTTTCCGGTATGTATTGTTTTTGAGCAGTACTTTTTTTTAATGTTTTCTGACAGATCAGTCAGTTGGGACTTTGCATGAATTATAAAGAATATCAAGCCAAGAAAAGTACTTAAATGCTAGTATTTATTTGCTGTTAAAATACTGATTATCGTACATTTTAGTTCCTCTTTCTCCTACTACATTTTTGTGGTTCCTAAGGAGACAAATCATTAAAATTCTTAATTGCTTTGCAAGATTTCTACGCCAGCTGGCCATATACCCCACCTCACCCCCCTACTCCTCTGCTTATAAAAAGCAGCCATTGCCGCCTCTTTGCTCATATCAATCATCCCTTTGCTTTGCTTTGTAGTTTGTTACCTTCTGCATTCTATTTCCTCGCTTTTCACCCATTAAAAGAAAAAAAAAAAAACGTTCTAAATAGTGATTCTTTAGTCACTGCACTCTCTTTTTTTGCCTAAATAAGAAAATGGCATCAAGCTCAATGTCCACCCGTGGTTCAGGTTCATGGACAGCCAAGCAAAACAAAGACTTTGAAAGGGCTTTGGCCGTGTATGATAAGGACACCCCTGACCGTTGGTACAATGTTGCCAAGGCGGTTGGAGGCAAAACTGCCGAGGAAGTGAAGAGGCACTATGAGCTTCTTGTGGCAGATGTCGAGTACATTGAGTCAGGCCAAGTGCCATTCCCCAACTACAGGACCACTGGCGGTAAATAGCCAAAGGTTGAGGTAACGTGAGTGATGATCATGAGGTAAAAAATAAAAAAGATGGTAAATTACGAGTATAGAAAGGACTTTCACCTAACTACCTAATTCTCTTTTTTAACAAATCAATACCAGCAACAGCAAGCTTTTTTTTTTTTTTTTACTGGTGTTAGCCAGTACAGCAATTAGAATATCTCTTTTGACTTTTTATAGCCATGCAACAATAAAAGGTAGCTAAATCCCCCAAAGGGAACACCTGTCCCTCAAGTCTGACCCTCAACCTTACATTGATTCTCTAACTCCTTTTGTTTAGACACACAAGGCAGTTCCTATCCCCCGCTTCTCATCAGAGAACATTTAACCTCGAGTTGGATTAATGATTAGCCTTTTTGTTAGCTTGGAATAGAAAAAGGATGTTATATAATTTGAACATCGTACTTATTTAATGTCATCTTTTAAGGATGATTATATGAATCAATTGAATTAAATGTTAAGTTTTTTTTTTTTTTTGTTACTACTTTTATTTGCTTTCACAAGCACCTATATGAGGACTTTTGACATAATTTCAATCATATGCAGCAAGAGTCCAATAACATTAGACCCTTGGAAATCATAGCAACTTCTGGTTTTTCTTATCTGTTGTCTCCTCTCCTCTCCTGGTTCATGAGTCTTATTCCTAAAATCCACTCTTCTCATAACTCTTAAGCTTTTAACTGGCAGATCAGCTAATATTATTTCTCGATCTCTGCCTCCAAATATTTTAGTTTTTAACTGTTAAATTTCATTTATCAAACAGTGAGCAGATTTGCATCTTCCATTACATTTTTTTATGGCTAATCATCTGTTGATAATTTCTCTTCCATATGCAGGGTGAAAAATCTGAATCTCAGTTGAAGAATGAAACTTTCATATCGCCTACAATAAAGATGATCCATTGCGCTGCTACTGCTAGTATTACTTAGTGATATAATACTATAGAAGAATCGCCTGAGTCCATCTCCTCTTCTAAGTTTTGTTGTGCTACTATTTATGTCCCTATAAATGTATTATCAGGACAAGGGCATATAAGATCCTTACTCCTCCCTATGTTTTTGTTGTGACAGAATCTATATATATATACATACATGCGTCTATTACGTACTTTGTTAGCCTTTAATGCTTTTTATTTTCAGTACAAAACAACTAAATAATCGCAATACATGAAGAATCAGCGTACAATAACAAATTTCAAGTTGAGCCAGATATAATCTGACAGTGAATCCCGCAAGAAATTAACAACAATGATATTGATAAAATTACGTCAGTATGGGATCATTTAATAACAAAAAGAGCTTAATTTGAAATGAAGTATACAAAATTAACTTTGCTTAGACATTTCTTCACATGGCAATTTGGAACAGCACGGCCCATATGCATTTGCATGTGTTACCATCAGGTATCAGTTTTTCTGGTTGCAAAGTATTTTACTTTGAAATCCTTTTTATTCTTTTCTAATATCTTTTTGTGTAAACATACAATGAATTGTATGTGAGGCTGAGAAGAGTTTTCTTTCATCATTGTCTTTTACTAAAGAAATTGAGAACATTTCTAGATTCATAGCTTAGCTTTACGGATCCAATAGGTGGCCTGTACCAGATTCAGCTAGGCTTAGTTTTTTAGCCCGAAGACAAGTGGAGGGAAGATATATGAATTGAATTTTTTCTATTAGGCTTCTCTTTCTTGGCCATGGAGTATAATATAAGGACTTATATTTGATTAACTGGGAGTATATATATTTATATATTATTAGTGAATTAAATGATATTAAATTATTAAAAGTTCATTTTTAATTTAAATTAAAAAAATGAAGAGGACATTCTCGTCAGCAAATGAAGATCCAGATCTTACTAAATTTATGATATAATTACGCATATCGAGAACCTTGATTAAACTCTCAATTATCAGGTCCTAAGGGTCGGCCCCATGCCTTATGACAGACGGGCAACAATGTACGTTGAAGCTTGTAGCCAGCATCATCTGCTTCATTTTTTTAGCAATAACAGAGGTTTAAGATAATGGACCCTGCTGCGTCCAAATACATTATAGCTAGTTAATTTTTAAGCAAATAAAATTTTTTCGATATTCTAAACCTAAAGTCGAGAGAGATAATTTCAAAGTTAATGATTGGAGAGGTCTGCTAAATAGTTTGGGTGTAAGTGCACAAATAAGAATTCAGAAGTGTGCTGTTAGGTTGATCCGTTGAACAACCTTGTCATGATATGCGGGATGAAGCATGTGCTGCAGCCCTTCCTCCATTGACTCTTTTTCTAACTTTGATTGCAGAGCCTCCAATATATGTAGGCCTTCAATCCAGCAAGATCCAACTAATAAAATCTAGGAATATTCATGTTACTAAGATGTATAATTGTTCAGGCTTTGCTTTCTCTTCCATAGAGTAGATACTTAGAACAAAGAGGATCTCCTAAATAGGCCCATATGTCTGGGGATGCTCATGGATATAGGAATTGTCAAAGCAATCCTGATATCTTTTTTCGTTTATACAAAAAAGTCTTGAAATGGGTTACATGGCACTATTGAATCTTAGATACAATAATTACAGGACAAGGATATATACTTGTTTAAAAATTTTATATAAAATAAATTATTAATATATTAAAAGTTGTATAAATATATATGATCCATAAACGTCCAGACCTACTAAATCCCTATATATTCAACTGGTAGGGGTTGACTCTGATTATTCAACCAATCCTTCCAGGCATGGAATTCCATTTCCGTGAGAACAATGGTTGCAACCAAAAAAAAGTCAAGAGTTTATATAATTTTTTACGAATTCACTTAACGGATGCCTATAATTTGCCCTTTTACTCTTTTGGGCGTTTTATAACAACAGATTTGGATGCCATTTTCCCATTTTGGGTCAGATAGATCCAGCAACCCATTTTTAGTCAACGAATGATTTCCTTTCTGTATTTTATATTGTGGAGATTCCTTAAAATTTTCTGTAACTGGGATGCATAACTGTTATGTGGGTTTCGAGTATCAGCATCAAAATGCAACACATAAGCTTCCTTTTAATTAAAACACAAAATAATTGATCGGTAACTTAATCATAATACTCAAAAATTCATCAACAGCTTAAATACATACTATTAGCAAAAGACCTTAGCTCATGAATAGATGATGCAACCTTCTCCGTCTTATTCACATTATTTGTCTTGCTTATCTGTTTTGTTTCATTCAAATTTTGTTTTGAATTATTATCCTTATCTTTTGGAGATTCTTTCCTTTGAATCTTGCATAAATACTACTATCAGTGAAATAAAGAACACAGTTCAGCTTTTCAAATATTTATCCTTGATGCATACAACTTGGGAAGCAAGTTCTCAATGCCCATGGACTGAAGGATACTCGGTGGGAGATGGGCGTATATTCGAGGGCGAGCTTTATGGACCCAACATTCGTAATACTAGGCGAGTACCCACGCTCCGCTGCGGGAAAACTCTATAATTCTTTTATAATTGTCATGGACATCAAATCTTTTAGGTTTTATTAATAGTTTCATTGTATTTAACTAAATGTTTGTAATCACCAACTAAATCTTAAAACTTCTAACAAATCCAAGATTCAAAGATAACTATTGAAGAACAAAAAAAATTGCTAACTGCGAAAGCTCGAACACTTAAAACAATTTGGCTTGCGATCTTCCCATTAAGGAACATACATTCAGACACACATAGTCATCTACTATCACAAATATAAGTACAATAAATACAATATGTTAGCATTTATTATATCCCTTTAATTTATAAAAATCTTTTAAGTGTTAGCCATTTCTCTTTATCTATTATAGGTACTCCAATCACCTGCAAAAAGACAGGAGAGAAAAAAGAATGTCTAAGGCAAGACATAACCAAATCAAGGTCAAAGGCAAGTCCTGAACCGGAAACTCATATTCTTTAACTTGTTCATGCAGCTATCATAAGCCTGCACTTCTCAAGCCCGCAAGGTAGCACTCTGTGCCTTATAATCTATTTTAAAGAAAACTTTAGTGTAAATGCCTAAGCCAATCGAATTGAGTTTCACTTAATCAAGATGGATTGAATTTTATAACGAAATTTAAACTGTTGATACGTAGTGAATAAATCTAAATGTGAACCTTTTACGTTAATGAATACACTATTGGTATGACCCTTTACTTTAAAAATGATAAATATATATATATATATATGTATTAAAAAAATCAAAGAAATCTGCAGCAACATCAAGCCTTTGAAAAGGAGTTAGAAAAGGAAGCAACTGTAATCCGGTAGACATATGGATAGGTTTTCTTTCTCCGTCTATCAAAATATCGTGCTTGGCTTTTAAATGGGGATAACATGAAAAAATAAGGAAAAACTGAAAGATATAATTGATTCGGTAGAGTTATTGATTTTTTTTCCCATTCCTTTCATCATTTATTTTTTAATAAAAGTTAAAGTAAAAGAAAAAAGAAAGAATGTGACACTTTCTACCATGAAAGGAAAGAACAGAAAATGGAGTTTGATACGTTGTCATGCCTCTATTGAGTTTTTGGGTTTAGATTATTTTAACTTCGTGTTACTTTAATATCAGTCATTTTGAGTTTTGATTTTGAGCTCGGATTATTTTATGTTTGGATTAATCGAGTTTAACATTAGGGTTAATTGAGTTCGAATTATTTTAAATTTGAATCATTTTTTATTAGAGTTAATCGAGTTTAATATTTAAATTTGCCGAGTTTAAATTAATTAGGTGTAACACTTAAATTTATCGGGTTTATTCATTTTAAGTTTGAGTTATTTTTGATTAATTGTTTAAGTCATTTTGAATTTGAATCATTTTATGTTTGAGTTACTTTAAATTTAAGTCGTTTCAATTTTGATTTATTTTGAGATTTTAATCTTTTTAATTTAAATTTTTTTAATTAAATTAAATTAGATCAAATTTAAAATTAAATAAATTAATTAATTTTTTTAATTTAAATTTGAATTGATCGATGTAAGTAGAATTACGTAAACTCACGTATTTTTTTTTAATGAAATAAAGTGAAAAAAAGAAAAAGTCCAGGGAAAAAAGATTGAATGAGGCCGGAGCTGAAAAAAAAGTAGAAGTGGCTTTGTAGCTGGTGCCACGTGGACACCCTTTCTGCCCACAGAAACTTCTAAAATTTATTTATAGGATGTGTTACTAATTCATTATAGCCAATTTCAACGTCTTATCTATACCCATAGATTAAGAGAATCCCTCAAAGGGTTCTTCAATTAACAACTGTCGTCCTTTTTTTTTCTTTTTTTCTTTTTTTTTTTTTTCCAAGTTGGTTCGTAAAATTACAAAATGATTTATTTACTTAAAAATATTTATATTTTATAGTAATTAAAATAACTAATTATTAATAAAGATATAAAGATTTTTTTAATTTTTGTGACTAAGGATGACAATAAATATTTTAAAAATTGATAGTCGATATTATTTGATTTATATTTTTAGATCGGATATCATATATTTAAATATTTTATTTATTATTCATAATAAATTTGGAGCAGATTTGGATATAAACTTTTAGATATCTATTATCTAAATCTGTTTTTACATTAGTTTAGATAGTGTTAGATATTCAAATCCGTTATATATCCAAATCTCCTTTACTTATACAGTTAACATATTTTATTATCTTATACCATATGATATCTATTTACATACTTAGTTATTGTTAATTTTATATTTTTATTTTTTAAAAATAATTTAATAAATTACAACGTTTAATGAATTTAAATTTTAACAAATATAAATTGAATGTTGATTCGGATAGTATTGTGATTAAAAATTTTTGAAAAAATTACAAAAGTACTTAATAGGCCAAAATATTTATGATTTATTATCATTATCATATATAATTATTAATAAGAAAAGAATATGTTTTTTCATGCAACGAAGAAAGAAAAAAATTTTGAAATAAGTACAAAATGAACTGATAAATAAAAATATTTATTATCTATAATTATTACTATAAATAGTTATTAATACATAAATAGAAAAAATATATGAAAAAAAATATTTTACAATTATTTTTCATCCTTTGAGAATAACAATGAAATCATAGCAGGAGTAATTGATCATTTTGAACTTCTATAACCGAAGAAAATGAAAAATGATTGTAAAAAACACAACTTAAATTTTATTTTTTTATGAATTTTCAAATGAATTTAAGAAAAGTTATTTTATAATTTTTTTTTAAAAAATTGATTTTTAATAATTTTTTATTTATGAGAAAGATGTAATTTGAAATATTTATTTTTATATTAAACATAAATATTTAATATTTAAATATATATTAATTTTTATAAAAAAATATATATTTAAATAAATAGTTATTATTTCATATAATTAAAATTGTAAAAAAAATCCAATTCACCAGCAAAGAGAGGGGGAATAAAGATGGTAGCGGATTGGATATCTACAATTTTTGTAATATTCGAATTTGAATTAGCAAAAAAACTGTTTTAAAATTTGAATTCGTTTATTATCTACTTTAAATCCGCACATTACTATCCCAATCCGAATCCAAATTAAGTAACATTATCCGTCAGATATCCAAATCTGCAAAAAAAATTGAATTTAAAAAGTCAATTTCTTTTTAAAGAAAACTTTAAAATTAAATAAAAATTAATTTTAATTCAAAGTCACTTGTAATTAATAACCAAAAAATAATTTTTAAAATAAAAAAATAACAACTTAGATAATAAATTAACAATCCAAGGTATAAAAAAATAATTTATTAATTAAATGTATTTATTCCATAAACTAAAAATAATTAGTAACGTAAAGTATATAGTAACTTTACAAAGTTAAATTGTTAATAATATATAAATATAATACATATAACAAAATCATCAGTGATCATACAGTATAATTAAATACATGATATAGTATATTCTAGTTACTTAATATGATAGATTATAATATATGCCATATAGTATTATATTATATCATATGTTATATATTAATTTAAATTTTACATATTATTATTATTATTATTATTATTATTATTATTATTATACATTACATAATATAATATATTAATAATGTTGATAGTATTATATTGCAAGCATAAACATATATTATCATAGCATTATATTTATAACTAAAGGATCCACTTGACACTAGTGTATAATTAAATTAGTTTCACAAATTTCATAATTCTTTATGCAATTTATATTTGTTTAATATGTCTATCATATTTTATATTCTATTCACTTAGATCATACACGTCCAATTTTGAGTAAATTAAGAATGTCCAACCATTTTTTCAATGTTAAAAATTTATAATGTTAAATATATACTAAAAAATAATATTATCGATTGATATGATAGAGATATTGGATCGATTCAAAATTTTAAGTACACATAATGTTATATAATATATAATATTTAAATTTATTATTTATATATAATAATATTATAAAATATTTACATAAAATATTATGCATTCTAATTATACATAATTATATGACTATTAATATTGTAATATATAATATGTTGTTATATTATAATATATAAATATTTAGTAATCATATATTTAATCTATATTATTAAAATTCTATATAGTATATAATTAATACATATATTGTATCATATACAATAAGTCTGTAATTATATTATAATATCATACATATAATAAAATATATCATATTATGTTACATGATAAGTACATTTATGTAATTAGAGTAATTTAATCAATTAAGCTGATTAAGTTACTAAATAGTTTTTTAAACAATATGATGTATCTTTAAAATTTAAAGGTATGTAACATAATTTATTAATTTAGTTTTATAATTAATTTAATATTATATTTTATTTATAAAAATATTTTTTAAATTATAATTATACTTATATATAAATTAATTTTACTTGCATATTATTTCAAAATCCAAGATTAACTCATTTAGTAAAGTGTCTATTATTTAATCTAGTAAGCTACGGTTTGAGTTTTATATTGAGTATGGATTTTCTAAATTTTACAAAAGTGGATTTGAATAACAAATTTGAATATCTGAATCCATTAATCGCATTATATAATGAGGATTCGGATAATAAATATTCAAAGATATTTACATTTACTCTAAATTTATTATAGATAGTAATTATAATATCTGGATCTTTAAAAAATAAATCGAATATTTAAAATATTTAAATCCATACTATCTATTATCATATCAAGGAACCATTCTAGTTCTCAAATAATTTACATGCTATATATAAATGGCCCTTATCAACGAACTCGCACAAAAAAGGCTTGAGGCCATCCCACCATCTATAAAAATTTTAAATGTGTAAAAAATTTAAATTTTATTAAATCGATAAAAATTTATTCAACTTGCAAAAGTTAATTTTAATTTTTTTTAAATTTTTTAAGAGTATGATATTTAAATTTTTATGATTTTAATTTCATATAAAGGTAATGTAATATATATTTTTTTTAAAAAATAAAATTATTAAAAAATTAAAAAAATTAATAATAAAATAAAATAAAAGTTTTTTTTTTTATTTTTTTATAAAAACAAATTAAAATAACTACCCATCTCTTAAAAAACAACTCCAATTAAGTAATTTTTTCTTCCTTTTAAAAAATATAATTTTTTTTTTCAAAACACAAATATGATGCATGGGCAACAAACTAGCCACCTTTTCCTTACATTTTTTAAATACAATATATTTAGCACTCATATAATGAATGCGTCAAATTTTAATCTAAATTATTGATTTAAATTTATAAATATTTATGATCCATAAATTAAATGTATTTTTTTACTTGTTAAATTACCTAACCTAATTAAGCAATGGTGGAGTTCACTCTATGACTAGATGGCAAAATTTTCTTCCACTTTACGACCATGGGAGATTGAATTTAATGTCTTGGTCACTGAAATGTACCACACCTTTAGCTTGCCTACCGTATTATTTATGAATTTTTAATGCGTTAATTATGATTGTTGATATTTGTAGGATCTAAATATTTGATTATTTGAACCCACATGAATTAATTCAATTGGCTTTTGCAGAACTAACTAAAAACAGATCAAGAAACTCCCAACTCCCACATCTCCTTCCCCTTTTTATAACTTTCTGTTAGTAGTAATCTAGCAATCTACGTGTTCTTTAATGCCACTGGTCGTTGTTTGGGGTGGTAATGGCATTAACTCTCTCTAAATCCCACCCAACCTTCCTTAAAACCTCAAACTTCATATTCATTATATATATATAGACACCCCTTTTGAACGCAAGCGAAACCCAATTCAAATCACTTAATAGCTTTTTCAAAAACCCATCAATCATGAATAGCGAAGAGCATAGTTCAAGCAATGGAGTTCAGGTATTCTTTCAAAGTGTCGACTTCAAGTGTGCAAAACTTGTTTACCATTGTTTAATAAGTCATCTTTTGACAATTTGTTTGGTCCCTTTAATGGCTGTTATTGTTGTTGAAGCATCGAGGTTGAACCTTGACGATATGCACCAATTATGGCATCAGCTTCGGTATAATCTTGTCAGCGTCATTGCGTTCTCTGCTTCCCTTGTGTTCGGGTCAACCATTTACATCATCACCCGACCAAGACCCGTTTACTTGGTGGATTATTCTTGTTATCTCCCTCCTTCCCATTTCAGTATCACGTACCACCGCTTTATGGAATATTGCGCGCTGGTGGGTGATTTTGATGAGTCCTCATTGGAGTTTCAACGCAAGATTTTGGAAAGATCAGGGCTTGGAGAGGAGACTTGTGTGCGTGAAGCATTGCATCATCTTCCTCAAAGACCATCAACGGCTGCCGCAAGAAAAGGCCGAGCAGGTGACGTTTGTTGCATTAGATAAACTTTTTGCTAATACTAATGTTAAGCCAGGAGATATTGGAATTCTTGTCGTTAATTGTAGTTTGTTCAACCAATACCTTCATTATCAGCAATGATCATCAATAAATATAAGCTGAGGGGTAATATTAGGAGTTTTAATCTTGGGGTTATGGGTTGTAGTGCTGGGCTTATAGCTGTTGATCTTGCTAAGAACATGTTGCAAGTTCACAGAAATAGTTTTGCCATTGTTGTTAGCACTGAGAACATGACACAGAAGTGGTATTCTGGGACCAAGAAATCAATTTTAATACCAAACTGGGGTTGCTGCAGTTTTGTTGTCAAATAAATCAGAGGATCGAAGGAGGAGCAAGTATAAGCTTGTTCATGTGGTGAGGACACATTGTGGGGCCAATGATGAGGCATTTGAGTGTTTTATCAGAAAGAAGATGATGCTGGAAAAACTGGGGTTTCTTTGTCAAAAGATTTGATAGCAGTTGCTGGTGATGCACTTAAGACTAACATAACAAAATTGGGCCCCCTTGTTCTTCCTATAAGTGAACAAATTTTGTTCATTGTAACTTTGGTTGCCAAGAAGTTGTTGAATATGCAAAAACTCAAGGCTTATATCCCAGATTTCAAGCTTGCTTTTGATCATTTCTGCATTCACGCTGGTGGGAGGGCTGTGATTGATGAGCTTGAGAAGAACTTGCAGCTTCTACCAAGACATGCCGAGGCCTCTCGAATGACGCCCCACCGGTTCGGCAACACCTCATCGAGCTCAATTTGGTACGAGATGGCTACAGAGGCAAAAGGCAGGGTGCGTAAGGGGAGCCGAGTTTGGCAGATTGCTTTTGGAAGTGGTTTTAAGTGTAACAGTGCGGTCTGGGTGGCCCTCAAGAATGTGAAGCCCTCTCCAATTAATCCCTGGCAAGATTGCCTTCATAGGTAATCCAGTGCAATAAAAGTTGTTCGTTGAATCTTATTTGCGAAAGCTCAACCTGATGGATTAATCAGGCAGTTTACATGTTGTAATTATATTATAGAAAACTTTGTTGTAGAATCATCTCCTCTGGCTCGACCTAGCAAAGCTCTATGTGGTTCCATATAGTAATATGTATGAAATATGGGGATTAGCGTATTGTTTTGTTCCTAGTAATCTTATTTGTATGATAAGATTAAGATCCCACTCAGTGGTGGCTAACCTGATTGTTATTAGTGATATGTAAGCAATCAAGAAACCTAGTCCTTGGTCCTTAATTAATTAGATTTTTTTGTGGGGGACGTGCTAAATTGTCTGAATTCCAAAGTGAGAGAGTATATCATTTTCAGAAGGTTAAAAAAAATTTCAGAACTAGTTAAACCTTTGATTTTTAGTTTATTCAATTCAATCAATTAAATCGATTAGTTTAATAATTTTTTTTATATTTAAATGTTAAATTAAATATTAAACGAATATTAAATGTAATTAATAATGAACAAATATATATGCATTTGATTTAATAATTTAATCTTTAGTATAAAATAAAAAATATTAAAAGTTTAAATCTTATTAATTATAAATAAACTTTTCAAAAAAAATAAAATATATATAACAAAAAATTGATTTTTTACTAATTGAATTCAATTTGTATTAATTTTTAATTAATTGAACTGATTTTAATCAATTAATCAATTAATATACTCATTGAACAAACCCTCAAGTTTTGTTTTTGATTCAATGGATATAGCCAGTCAATTTGATCTAATTTTTAAATTTGTTTTGGGAATGTTGATGAAAAGTTTTATAAGTAGTGAGAAGACCTGAACAATCAAAGTGGAATGTAACTAACCTTGTATTTAAAAATACTTCTGCTTTTATTTATTTATTTATTTTTGTCAATAGAGAATTGGTCATAAAATATCATAATTTTTAATTCAGACTAAGACTAATTGGTCCAAGGTCTTTTATCATTTGGGCCGAAATGACATGGCAATAATGACCAAGAGAATTATCTTCAGCCTATTATGGCCCATATCATATTTTACCAAAACCCAATCGACCAGATAAAAATAAAATAAAAAGGAAAAAACTGTCAGTCTCTTTCATACGTTGCCACCCCCGGTGTGTTCTCCAATTATACAAACACAATATAGATATATCAATTGCGTAATCTAGATTATAAACATACAATCAACGCTGGAAAAGATTATGCTCAAGGGCTTATTCCCTTACGAAGTGACCTTTTTCTTGCCGTTTGTGGTCCTTTCCCAACAGGTTGGAAAGAAGGAACCATGGCAAAGTTATTTGGTGTAGTTGTGAATAACAGTCTGTGCACGTAGCCCGGCCTCTCTGTCAGGAATCGAGCCCCAGACAATCCTGGCGGCTTCGGCTGCTGCACCCGTCTCTTTTCATGTCCTTGCGGGGCCATGAAATTTGAGGGAGGATAGTGAGTTTTCAAGAGCCCAA
>JBBYHK010000007.1:2752262-2772696 GCA_038382065.1 Adansonia grandidieri | reverse complement strand
AAATTATAATATTTGAACTCAACAACCTGCAAGTTCTTTCTATTTTTCCTTAACAATTTCCCTTTCATTATCTCATGGCTCATTTATGGGTTCTTCAGTCCTTACCTTAGTCTTGAATTTGTATAAATAGTAGTAATATAGAAAATCAGAGATGACTATAAAAGAGAAATTAATTATAGCAAATTCTACCGGGAAGAAGGGTGGAATCAGTTGATAAGTTAGTTGAAGATACAAGACTGTCAAAATGGTTTTTTGAATGGAGTGCCATGCATGTCGCCAAATTCTATACCTGGCTTTTAACAGAAACTCAAAAGACCAACTTTTGTAGGTTTCTTCACGCATTGTCAAGATTTGTAAACTTTAAAAACAATCAACCTCAGAAAAACTAAATCTGTCAATATCAATCATGGCCCGTTTTTTGTTTTTTGTTTTTTTCATAGATATCTCTAAGGGTTACTTATTCAAGAGATTTGTATGGTATGATATCTCTCTTTCTCTTTAATCTTGAATCAATTTTTTATGTCAATGGATCTTAAGTTTGGTTCAAAGTTTTGATCTTTTCGATCCTCCATGGACATCGGGTTTGGCTTCAATTCCCTTTACAATTTTACTTTGTACATATACTTGTTAGCTTTTCATGTTTTGCGTAGGTTTATATTGGTCATGATGTTATGTATCTGATCTTTAACATTGTGAATTATGATTTCAATGGTTGGTTTGCTAGAAAATCTTGGAATTTTCAATTATTTATTCTTATCAGTTTAATCCCATATCATAACGCTTCTAATTCTCAAAAATTACTTGCTAATTTAGAACTGACGTTACTTCCTTTGATTTTCAGGTGCCTATTTTCAAATGTTTGGATCTGATTATAGATGCGAGAGCAATACTTTTTGAACACATTTGTATGAGTACTAGTTCTTGAACCTTCTGCCCTTTTTAAACCGGGAGCCGAACGACACTGCAAAAATTGTAACCATGGCTGACACTTTGTCTCTACCTGTTGAACAAGTTAGAATGGGTGAGTCTTTAAACAAACATTGCAGCTTTTTTTTCAATCATTCTTTGATTCATGCACTAATGTTGGATTCATACTTGTTCCGAGCAGGTGATAAATAACTTCTTTTTTTGGTAACAAAAAAAAAAGGGTCGGGATAGAGAAGGGATTTTAAATGTTGGGATTCGAACTTAGAACTACCGGAAGGCACCTCTTAAGGGTGGTTGAAAAATTAATTAGGCTAAAACTCGGTTTCAAATGATAAATAACTTCATTGACCATTGGCTTTCTTCCTTGATATAATTCTGGGTTTGCAAGTGATTTTCCATCCGTGTTTACAGTTCCTGAGAAATCTGAATTAGAGAGCTCTGAGGATGAGAGGAAGGTAAGGCCTGGGTCTCTTTTGAAGAAGGCATTGAGTGCCTCAAGCAAGTTCAGACATTCTCCCAGAAAGAAGACCAGGAGACATAGTAGAGTTATGTCCGTTTCTAGCATAGATGATAACCTTGATGCTGAAGAGCTACAGGCAGTCGATGCATTCCGCCAAGCACTTATATTAGATGAACTACTGCCTGCTAAAAATGATGATCATCATATGATGCTAAGGTCACAATCTTTCATCTAGTTGTCACTAATTCAGACAAAGAAGATACATTTTGAAACCGAAGCATTAAGGTTATCATCTATGCTAGAAACGGACATAGTAGAGTTATGTCCGTTTCTAGCACAGACGATAACCTTGATGCTGAAGAGCTACAGGCAGTCGATGCATTCCGCCAGGCACCTATCTTAGATGAACTACTGCCTGCTAAACATGATGATCATCATACGATGCTAAGGTCACAATCTTTCACCTAGTTGTCACTAATTCAGACAAAGAGGATACATTTTGAAACACAAGCATTAAAGTCAAAGTTTAGATGATAGAAAATGTTCGGTGACTTTTGACAGAAAAGTTTAAATCTACTACAGATTAGCTTTGGATGAATGACTAGGCCTTCACTCATTGTTTAATGATACAGATTTCTGAGGGCCAGGAAATTCGATCTCGACAAATGTGGGCTGCTCCAGTGGAGGAAGGATTTTGGAGCTGACGCAATCATGCAGGCAAAAGCAAAAAAAAATTGAGTTAGACCACTTCCATGTTGCATACTATATATTGCAAACTTTCTAATCTGCATATGAACTTTCTTCGGTATTCAACTTTTTCGTTGTTAAAGACTTTGATTTCAAGGAATACAATGAAGTGGTTAAGTACTATCCACAAGAATATCATGGGGTTGATAAGGATGGACGAACTGCTTATATTGAAAGACTTGGTCAAGTTGATGCTAACAAGCTGACTCACGTAACAACGATAGGCCGTTACCTGAAGTACCATGTAAAGGAGTTTGAGAAGACCTTTGCTATTAAGTTCCCTGCTGCATCCATTGCAGCAAAAAGGCAAATTAATCAGAACACAACCATATTGGATGTCGAAGGAGTGGTATGTGATGAAATTTGTTGCTTATATTACCATTTTGTCCCCCAAATTTCACCTCATTGCACTCCAAGATAATTTCCAGGGTGTGAAAAGCTTCAATAAGGCTGCAAGGGAGCTCCTTCAGCGCCTTGAGAAGATTGATGCTGACAATTATCCTGAGGTAGTCTTACTCCATGAGCTCAGTTTAATTGGCTCTGCCTGATCCCTGATATTCTTTCTATCAAGAAAGTTTTTCAGTAAAAGTTGAAGCTAATTCAATGCTTTCTATAGTGCAGACTCTGAACCGCATGTTTATCATCAACGCTGGTTCTGGATTCAGGCTCTTATGGGGCACAGTTAAATCGTTCCTTGACCCAAAGACCCCCGCGAAAATTCATGTAAGTATAAATCACCAATTTACCCTGAAACTAGATTTGATTTTGAAGCTAAATTGTTGCTTAACAACTTTATGTTATATTCACCAGGTTTTGGGTGGCAAATACCAGAGCAAATTGCTTGAAGTAATTGATGCAAAGCGAGTCCCTCCATTCTCGACCAATTGGATCCGTTGCTGCTTCTCTCTATATTCTCATCAGTTTTGGAGGAATAATAGTTTCTCTTCTATGTTGCTTGGACAAAAAAATGTGCCTGCATTTCAAACCTTATTTTATTCAACAGGAATTTTTGGGTGGTAGCTGTGATTGTGCAGACAAAGGCCGTTGCATGCTTTCCGACAAGGGTCCATGGAACGATCCAGAAATATTAAAGGTATTCACCTAAAGATTGATTGGTTTTTTGGTGTAATATCTAGCTTGCATCACTCTTGAAATAATGGTGAGTTAATTTTTGTGACCTAGAGGGTACAAAATGGTGAATTCAAGTGCAGAATGAGAAATATAACAGGCGTCGAGGACAAAGCATGCCGAGAGGTGGTCATTTCCTAGCCAAGGCTATGCCATTTTTACAAACATCCACAAATTGAATGCCTAACTTTTTCTTTAATGTTTTGAACATAAAGATGAGTCATACCCTCGACATGGAAACAGCTATGGGCACTGCTGAATGGCATGCTGAGAAAACACCACTCTCTCCTGTTGCTGGAGTAAGTTTTCCCAATATCATGCCATGTCAACAATGCAAAGAAACTAGGAGTTCTAGTAAATCGCAATTATGCAGCCACATTGTCAATATAATATATCAAAGTTCTAGAGTTATAGCTACACTGCAATTTGTAAATAATCGAGTCATTTTTTTTTTCTCAATCTTAATCCCATCTGTTAGCATGAATCCATGTCTTTTATATATTGCCGTCTTCCATCAAGAAAAAGTGCCTGGATTCCGTTGCCTATGACAAACTTATTCCAATGGTTGACAAGGGTATAGATTCTTCCTGACCTAAATCCGTGGAAGATGAAAAAATTGAAATGTCCAAATGTACATACTTTGCTAACAGGCTAGGCTAATTCCTTAAATCTTTCCAATGCTACGAAACTATATTCCACGAGTAGATGAACGTAATGTTTTAAGTTGATATTGCATTCAGAAAAAAGTTTTCTTGAGTTTAAGAAAATATAGTAACAGTACCACTGGTTTTTCCCCAAAAACTGCAGATTGTTGCCGTATGAAGGATGATGGGTGGGCTACCGAAGGAATGAGCACCAATATTTTTGGAAGAATCATGGCCTTCGTTATGGGTATTGTAACCATGATTCGATTGTCTCGCAGCATGCAAAGGAAACTAAGTGAAGCTGCCTTGTTTGGTGGTCAAGTTTACTATCCAAACGCAATGATCAAAGGCCATGCGGCTCAGTTGCCACCACCTATCACCAGCGACGACTACTTTTCCATGATGAAACGCATGTCTGAATTGAAAGAGAATATGAGTTTTCTCATCTGCAAACCAGCAGCCATGCCACCTGAGAAAGAGGAAATGCTGAATGCTGCTTTAGCCATGGTCTGCACCCTGGAACAAGATCTATCTGCAGCGAAGAAGGTTCATACTTACAGCTTGGTTTAAAACTCAAATCCTGAAGAACCCAATGAAGAGCATGTCTTTCTCACTGTCTTTAATTTGAATTCTGTTTTTTTTTATTTCCTTTGTTGCTTATGTAGGCACTTGATGAAGCCTTTGATAAACAAAAGGAACTTCGAACCTACATTGACAAGAAAAGGAAAAAGAAGCAGAAGTTTGTAAGTTTTCAAGGTATTTACTGCTGCAATAATTAAGACTGTAGACTTAGATTTATGTTACTTAGATTCGAACGTGAGTGTTAGATATAGTATGTGTCTGATATAAGTATATTTAATTTTTTTTAAAATTTTTTATGCATTCATCTAAAAATGCATTTACTATAAATAGTTAAAAAAAATAAAAAATCCGAGTAACATAGTTTTAGATGGTGCAAACTTTATTTATATATACTCAGGTATGTCTAACATGTTATGTCCTTTGATTGTGGCTGCAGAACCCATTCCGTTGGTAAGCAAAAACTTGGAGTTGGTGGCATCCGTGATATTGTCAGCCTCACAGATGAATTCCTTTAGTATACTTCTCTTAAATTTTGTGTATATGTTGGAACAATTATTTGGCTCAAATGGCGGTCTTGGCTGGTCCTATCTGTAATTTGTTCTTCAAAAGTGAAAAAAAAAATGTGGTAATAAGAGTGAAGAGAAAAGACGAGCAGAAATCTTTAGGCAGAGATTGAATGTCTTTCCGCTGAAAATCAGTCCCCTTCTCAAGTTTATGCTGTCAACATCCTGGTATTTTAGCCGCCAACGGGATTAGCATTAAAGGTCGTTATTTAAAGTTGAAAATCTGTGTATATATAACCTGCTAATGCAGTTCATCAGTTTACAACATTCAATTTTCTTTCTTCATCTTTTTTTTTTTGTCCCTTTCTTTCATGGCTTCCAATGCTCGTGCTCAGAAAAACTTTGAAACCTGTTTGGGGAGAGCCGAGAAAATTTTCTTGTTTCCAAAAATCTGTTTTGATCCATTAAAATTTATTCTTTTAACATTTTGATCGTTCAATTGACTATAATTGCATGTTGAACACTAAACCCTCCAAAATCAAGTTCAGATTCTGACCTCTTCTACTTAAGAAATGCAGCAATTTCAAACATTACATGGAATGGAGAGAAGGAAAATGAAATGAAACGTAATGAGCCAACAGAAACACAGTCCATTATGGTTCTGTGCATTCCTGGGCAACAGGATTTGCATTCAATTCTGGGCGGATAGACAATTAAATTGATTATAGCATTCGGCATGTTGAACGGTAAAACAGAAATGAACTCAAAAACAGTAAGTGAATTTTGTAGTCTCTCCATCGGAAAAGCATATCACCAGCAAAACTTCTTTTTCTGAAACGGAGGAGAAATATCAATCACAATCATAAATAAGAACATCAGGCATAACCATAAAAAATTACGCAGAACATCTAGGAAAAGTATATAAACAATAGCTAAATAAATGAAATTCCGTACCCGCAGTCTGGCTTCCTCTTGGCTGTCTATGTAGGCAAGCAGTTCTTCTTGCCTCATCAAAGCTTCATGAAGAGCCTATTCAATACAAGCACATTCATGCAAAAGGAAAACACAACTTTCAGAAAATGAAGCAAGACTGACCATTAACCGCAAGAATCTTAAAAAAGGTTGTAAGCATGCCAAAATAAGTGATTAAATCAGTTGACAACAAACATTCACCCAGAGGAAATTGAGATTTCTAGAAATATGGTGCAGTCTGGCGAACCAGTTAGCCTAAAGGCTTTGAGCTTTATACTTGCCATGGTAACAAGTAAAAAATCCAACTTCCAAAGATCTATTACCAGCAGTGCACTAATGCAAAATACAATATTAGCACTATCAGATGCTTTCATGAAACTATCATTTAATGCTTTATGTAGCCATGTTAAAACAATTCATAAAACCAAGGTCGAGACATTCGTGAAACTGGCACTATCTGTCTGAATTACCAACTTGCAGGAAATGCATTAGGGAGCTCTAACAGAAATATTGACAATATTTTTGGCAAATAATATCAATATTAAGATAGCCATCAGTACCTTCTTGATAGCAATTAGCTCTGCTTCTAGGGCATCAACACGATATATAGCAGCATTCAACAATTCCTCTTTCTCATACGGCATCTCAGATGGCTTTGCTTGTAGTGTATCAACTTTCTCCTCGAGCTCACCCAACCTCCTAAGCGCAGAAGATAGGAGTTCTGCCTGAGTAAAAGAAGTCGGAGAAGGGGAGTGAAGCTCTTCCTTTTGAGTTGCATTGGGGGTAAGTTCAGTAACATTTTCACAATGACCAGAAACTGTGTCAGGAAGCTTTCTAGTTATGTGGCATGCTACTGAGCGGGAAAGAGTGTAAAGTGTCATGAAAAAAGCCACAAGAGCCAGCAAAATCCGAGCTCGAATTCCTTCTGGGGTCTTAGGAGTTTCAGGCAACGTTGATGTACCTGAATTGTAAAATAGCATTTCATTTTCTTAAGCATGCTATAAAAAGTCTAAGCAAGCTTTTAAAACAAACGTAGCATCTAAAACGGTAACACAGTATACAAGATTATGCTTGTTAACCTTTGGAAGCAGAAGGCATCAGAAGGGAGGTTTGTTTCTTCCAACTAGAATCAACAGCTTTGTCAACCATTGGAACATATTCATCATAGCCCGAGAAATTACCAGCATAGCTTGTTTTCCCAACAACCTTAGTCTACATAATTTACAAAGCCAAAGAAGAGGATTAGCAATATTACCAAAAATGCCAATGATACTAAACTTGACTGATAAGATGCATAATAAAGTCATCATAAAGTACCCTTTAAGTCATCAAGATACTGTTATGTAACAGTATATTGTTGATTGACAATCAAACAAATAAAAAACCCCCTAAAAAGAACGCAATTATCTTATTCAAACAAAAATAAAGCAAAAACATCTAGAGAAACTTTGTAACCGTTTTCATATTAATGAACCCAGTATTCCAAAGCATTTTAGTGCTCCAAAAGCAGAATTCCATGTTAAGATATCTTCTATACAACAGTGTAATCTGACACATTATGAACAACAGGCAAAGTATTTCAATACAATTACAAATATGAAAGATGAGAATGTAAGAAAAAAAAAAACACACTTCTTCACGGACAGGGGTCAGCCTAAGTTGTGAATTCTTCATTGCTTTTGGGGATGCAATGTCTTCAGCTTCTGATCCAGATTCTGCCGTGGATGTATCACTACCTTTCAACTGCTTCAGACAGCACAATAAGCAATGAGATAATGCAAAAATTCTTACATCGAAACAGGAATATCAAAATTTGCCAGAAGAAAAGGACCATTGAAGTTAGAAAGATCAGATACCATTGGATAATATGGCTTAGCATAACCAACAACCTTCCCATTACTATCCAAAACTTTTACAACTTGTTTGGCATGCCGTGCCCCACCATTTAAAACCATCTGAGAAAAACACACATGCAACAAAAGTGTTTCTTTGTTAGAAACAAATATGCTGATGAAGCCCTTGAAAACTAACAGCATTGACAACATATAATAAATATAAAGGCCAGTTAATAACCTTCAATATTTCTGGATTTCTCCAAGGCCCCTTATCAGACCGAAGGCAACCTCCCTGATCTGCACATGTACAGCTACCACCCAGAAATTCTGGCAACTCGCTGAATGGAATTTAAATATTGGCATAAGCTTTCAGTTATAATGAGGCAACCACAGAGTCATATACAGTAAAAGTATATATATTTTAAACAAGAAGGATGCTTGCCAAAATTGTATTCCAAAATTGAGTAAAATAAAGATAGCACAAAAATATATCATGTGATGAAAGTTCTAAGCCCATTTACCTGGCATCGATAATCTCAAGCAATTTACTCTGGTACTTGTTTCCAATCACCTAAAGGCATTGCGCAATACATATACGTGTAATTATGAATCACCAACAAATTAAGGGAACAAGAATTCAAAAGTTGAAAAAGGTATACTCAATTTCAAAAATATTGCAGGAAACTTATTAACATACATGAATCTTTGAAGTTGTTTTGGGATCCAGAAATGTCTTCACGGTGTTCCATAGCAGCCTAAACCCAGGTCCAGCATTGATGATAAACATTTGGTGAAGAGTCTGCAAAAATAAAAAGACCACAACCTAAAATTTTGGCTCCATACAAAATAATATAAAAACTTAGAAGCATGAGTTCGTAATTCATCATGCAAGCACATTGAGATGGCAGACCTCAGGGTAATTGTCACCATCAATCTTTTGCAGTCGCATAATCAGGTCCCTTGCAGACTTAGTAAAATTCTTAAAGCCCTAATAAATAGATAAGAAGAAAAACAATCATCATTTCACTTAGCTACTACATAAATATTAGGTATTAACATCATAACGAATGATCGCAAGAAACATACCACACCATGAACATCTAAAATTGTTGTGCTTGAATCAATGTGTCTCTTTGCAGCAATTGTACATGCAGGAAACTTCACACTGAAGGACTTCTCAAACTCCCGGACATGGTATTTTACATACCGATCCAAAGTTGTAACTTGCATGAGTTTGTTGGGATCAACTTTTCCCAATCTTTCAATATACACAGGTCTTCCCTCCTTATCAACACCATGGTGACCATGAGGGTAATACCTTAAAACCTCATTCAACTCCGTGAACTCAAAATCCTGAAAAATAAGGATAAAAATGCAGTGAAAATATGGATTACAACCACTGCTATTTCAGGCAAACAATTAACAGTAATTACCTGCATGATGGTGTCAGCACCAAACTCCTCCCTCCATTGGAGCATATCTGCCCACATGTGCTTAGCTTTATCTATATCAAACTTCCTTGCTTTCAAAAACCTAGGTAAAAGTAAGGCTAGAACTAATTATTACTTGTCACAACATTAAAAGTTGGCAAGGCAAGTAAATGACAGAAAAGCAGCATAAATGATGTCGAAGGCTTCAAGCAATATAGAAAGGATATATCAACCAGCAAGCAGAAAGCAAATAACCTGTGTTTAAAAAACAAAAACAAAGAGCATGACCAATTGACGTGCAATTCTTATTGTTTTTGCGAATCAAGCTAAATCAAATTCAAGGAAATTACAAACTAGCATACATAGTGTACTCAGTAATTAGGCTGTACGCTGCTGAATTGACAAGAGAATGGAGCCAATAAAACTTGCACCGTAGTATCGAAAGGGAATCATCCAATAGTGAACACGAGTATTTTCAGGAAAATGAGATATAATTAAGAGGAAAGCACCTCAACATCATGTGATAGTCATCATGTTTTTCTGGAAGCAGTTCTTCCATAATCAATGCTTGCCGAAATTCATCAACTGCCTGCAGCTCCTCGAAATCACGAACATCCTCGATGGATACAGAGCTCACACGGCCATCACTTTTCCTTCTACTGCTCTTCTTTTTGAGAGAATGCTTAAATCTAGTGGATGCATTTAAAGCTTTCTTTTTCAAGGATCCAATTCTTGTGCGCCTTTCATCCTCTGAGTTCTCAATATCAGATCTCCTCTCTCTCCTCTCATCACTACCTGCAAACCCCTCAAAGCCTGCCTCATAACATATACCAGAGGATTACAATTACAAATAAGTATTGTTATTAGATAAAGAAAGAATGAGAAAAAAACAAAGTAAAAATCCAATTTTCAATTTTTCCTTCTCATATATATATGGATATATATATATATATATATATCTGAAAAATCTTCAGAAACCCCAAAAGAAAAAAAATAAACCAAGCATGGCAAAAAAATACCAAAAGAAGTCTTCCAAAAATAAATAAATAAATAAATATTCAATGAATATAATGTTTATATTTTCCAATGTAATGTCTGGAAACCTAAGAAAGAATGGAATTCCTGTCTTCTCCTGTTAAACCTAGTTAAAATTTCTCTTTCTTTGTCTGCATTACCAGAAAACTGAAGCTACAGTGAAAACCTAGTATTAGTAAAATCAGTTCGATAAACCACAAAAATTTAACTCACAAGGCCTAGCAAATCGATCGAGTGGCCCCGACATCTACGCTCCTTCACGAAGAATCCAGACGCCACCGCTGCCGCCGGTAATCTGACTTCACGATCGGTCAAACTAGGACAAAAAAACACGCATCAATTTAGTCGCAGGCACCTTATTCAAACCCGCATTACCATCAACAAGCAAGAATAAGGTAAAGCGAAAAGTCCAAGTTTTAGGTGCTTGAATTTTTGTCTTTCATTTTTTACTTTGAATTTGATTTGCTTCGAAGAAAAAATAAAGTACTCACCACCTCTTCGAGAAAAAAAAAATCGTGATAATCGCGTTTCTGAGTCACGGATCACGAGTTAGATCCCACGGTCATAAATGCAAATGACCAGAATTTTATTTACCCGATGTTGGATACTGTAGCGAATAATAATAGAATAAAGAAAAAGTATTTTGGTTTGTAAAATAAATTAGAAGTTCGCCATAGTACACGACGACGACCGGCGGCGACGACGGCGAATATATATACATATAGAAATAAACGGAAGGACAAAAGGGGATTATTGTAGGGTATCTCACATGGATTTGGTACCCTTATTTGATATAAGTTGGTATCTATACGAGTTTGACTTGATTTATGTTTAAAGTTTTAGATTTATGTCAATGTACTATTAATCTTATAAATAATTTATATATATTATTAATATTATTTTATATTGTATTTATCTATACATAATTTTATAAAAATTATTTACATTCAAATATATTTTATTTTAAATATTATTTATAATATCATATTTTATATTTAAATATGTTAATATTTTCTTTTCTTTTTTTTTCAAAAAGCACTTTAATAACTAAAGCTTCAACAACTCGAGTTATTACACTTTTTTTTCTATTCTATCAATAATTTCCCATTTTCGTCTCTAATTACTATCCAAATTTTTAAACCTCTCCTCAGAAACTTATTTAATCTTAATTAAAAAAAAATTCTTTCTTGAAGATTATAAATTTGACCATTTTATCCCGGTCAACACAAAATAGTTGACTTTGGCCGTGAAGGAAGTGTAAGAAACTAGGAATCTGCCGGCTGTAGGTGACTACTCACCTTAAAGTTCTCAAAATGAGAAAAAAATATATAATCATTGTATTATTTTTAATTTTATAAAAATAATTAATTTATTAAAAAAATACTTATAACTACCCCTTTATCAAACCTTAGGTAATGATTGAGTAAATGACGGTGTACTAATAAATATGGTCTTTATTTATTGGGCACGACGTGGATTTCGATTAATATGGTTCCAAATCAAAACAAACTTTATCTTTTTGACTTATTGTTTTCTTTTTTAATAAGTTTACTTTTATTTTTAATCAATGGCGGATACCCGCTTCTTCTTCTTCTTCCTTCATTTTTTTTCTTTTTGTTCTTTTTAATATTCACGGTGGGACAAGAAATGATTACGGAAATTTGAAAAAGTAAACATTTATTGCAGGCCTCGCCGCACGCCCCGTTTCATTACACTGGTTTTTACTTTTACTCAAATTGTTCTCGATATATGTAAAAAAAATTTAAAAAAATAATAAAAAAATAATGTAAAACGTTTTTTTTGGGATTAAAATAAAAAAAGTTTTTTTAATTAAAAAGAAATTCAAAATGTTTAATTATTCATTCTATATTGCAAGTTGGAAGTCTTCCATGCCTTAATAGCTATCTGTATTGAAAAAAAAAATGTTCTCAACAGTATATAGATATGCTTTTATATAAATATATATATATATAATCTCAATTTAATTTAAAATTTGACAAAGTTCTTGATATTCTCTAATAAAAATAAATAAATATTTTTAATTATTATAATCATATTTTAAATATTTTATAAATTTTAAATAAATTTAATATACTATATAATTATTTTTAATATTATATTATAATTTAATTAATTTTGTGTAATAAAAAAATTTATCGAATTTACTCAGCATGCTCATCCTCCAATTTCTTACAATGATGTGGACAAAAATAACTGTATCTTCATGCTTCTCTGGGCCTGAGTGGCCATCCATATCATTTAGAAAAAAAAAAACAAACTTTTATCATATTCAAGGTTAAGTTCTCTCACTGTTTAAACTCTTTGCTCACAAATTTTTAACTAGTTAAATATTGATACGCTTCTCAGAATTCCATGTCTAAAATCAATTTAATATATTTTGCTATCAACAAATTCAAACCGAAATATATTAATATTTTTGGGGTAAATTATTAATTTATTTTCAGTAAAAATTTATCAGTAGTTTTTGTACTATAATAAAAAAATTATAACAGTTAAAAGAATTTATTTAAATATCCATAAAATATTAATTTATGGTGTTATATAAAATTTTATGAATTTTTAAATAATTTTTTAATATTATTAACTATTTTTTTATTTATTATAATTTTTAAAAAATAAAAATTAAATATATTAAATATAATAATATAAAAACTAAATTACTCTCTTAACTATAGTATGTAAATTCTTTGTAAACTTTTATTATTTACCTTCGTCACTATCATATAAAAAATAAAATATGTGGAGGTTTTTATTATAAAACTAAAAACTCAAGTGGAAGCGAATGTCAAGTCATCTTCATTCCTTTTCATGTAGTTAATGCGAATTAAAAGAAAAAAACTAAAAATTTTATTTCGGTCATCAAAATTCATTATAATCTTAAATATCTTAAATATATAATTATAATAATTATAATTATAATAATTAATAATACTAATAATAATCTCTATAATTAAACTCTTAAACCCAACATTCATAGAGAGCTAGTGGACCCTATTATTAATAAAAGCAGGCTTTGGTAGCCTCGGGAGTCTAAAACACCAAAGAGCTGCTGGATCGAAGAGAGGCTGTTATTTTGGGCCTTAAGTGGGCAGCAAATCTAAGTGAATGATATTACTGAAATTTAGTCCAATCATGGGGTCTCTCAAAACTTGCACAAGTCCGAATAAACTATGCCCATTTAATATGGTATTTCTTTATTCCCGTAAATGAACTTAATCCTACCATATATAATTTCACATTTCTTAGATCCCAATTCAGTGATTGTGGCTAATACGGTGAACGTTCATTCTTCTAGCATCGGATTCCAATCAAATTAACAATTTATTTGGATACACATCAATTTTTTTTCTTCGTATTATAATTAAACTGTATGATTAAATCCTTAAGAATTTAATTATAAAACGAAACCATATTATAATAACATGACGTAAAACGACACTGGCGCTTAAGCATCACGAAACGGGCCTTAGTTGGTCCTGTACTGAACGGACCTCTTATTATTATTTTTTTTTGGTTAATTGGTTTCACTTGAAAGAGTTGATCTGATAATCCGTTTTATAAAATAGTTTCTGTTAATAATATATATAAAATATAATTTTTGATATAAATGCTAATATTTATTATGAATTTTTTTAAAGATTTTTTTTAATATTAATTAATAATTTTATTTATTATTTTATACATTAGATTTCTCAATGATTTTTTTCACAATAGTAACTAATATATAGATAGATTAATTGGATTTAATATAATAGATTAATTTTATTTCATTCATTATGTTTAATATAATAGATTAATTTTATTCATTGATTTTTGAATTTTGTTTTAACTCTTTTTAATAGAACTTGAATGGTTTAATTAATAGAAATCCAATAAAAATTATTACCGATTAATATTTTTTTCTCTTTCATTGAATTTAATTTTAATACGGTATATCAATTTTACTAATAAATTTTATCTCATTCATAGTATTGAATATAATATATTCATTTTATCTCATTCTCATTCGTTGAATCAATATAAAATATTAATTTTATTCATTATTTTTTTAATTTCATTTCTCAAGGATTTTTTTATAATATTAATTAATAATTTTATTTATTATTTTTATGCATTAGATATCTCAAGTTTTTTAATAATATTAATTAATAGATACATAGGTTCATTGAATTTAATATAAGAGATTAATTTTACCAATTAATTTTTTCTAATTCATTGTGTTTAATATAATAGATTAATTTTACTCATTGTTTTGAATTTTGTTTTAACTCTTTTTAGTAGACTTTGAATGGTTAAATTACTAAAAATCTAATATAAAAATTATTACCAATTAATATTTTTTTCATTTTTAATATAATATATTAATTTTATCTCATTCCCATTCATTGAATTAATATAATAAATTTAATTTTATTCATTGCTTTTTGAATTTCGTTTCTCAAGGATTTTTTTCATAATATTAATTAACAAATAAATAAATTCACTAAATTTAATATAATAAATTAATTTTACCTGTTAATTTTATCTTATTCATTATGTTTATTATAATAGATTAATTTCATCTCATTTCATTCATTGAATTTAATACAATATATTAATTTTATTCATTATTTTGTGAATTTCGTTTTAACTCTTTTTAATAGAATTTAAAAATCTAATATAAAAATAATTACTAATTAACATTTTCTCATTTTTAGTATGATATATTAATTTTATCTCATGCTTATTCATTAAATTAATATAATATATTTAATTTTATCCTTTGTTTTTTGAATTTCGTTTCTCAAGGATTTTTTCATAATATTAATTAATAATTTTACTTATTATTTTTTATGCATTACATTTCTAAGGATTTTTTATAATATATTAATTAATAGATACATAAGTTCACTAAATTTAATATAATAAATTAATTTACTAGTTAATTTTATCTCATTCATTATGTTTATATCTCATTCATTAAATTTAGTATAATATATTAATTTCATTTGTTAATTTTGTTTGAACTCTCTTTAATAGAATTTGAATGGTTAAATTACTCAAAATATAATATAAACTAATAATTTGTCATTCACTAAATTTAATATAATATTAATTTTATCTCATCCATTGATTTAAATATTATATATTAACCTTACTAGTTAATTTTATCTCATTCATTGTATTAAATATTATTTTTATAACCATATTTATATAGCTAATTCAAATTAAAAAAATTTTCTAAACTTCAATTTTTTAACAAGTCTTTACTGTGAAATAGCAACAGCTAAAATATCATGAAGGATCAAAATGTAGATTTATAAAATCCAGTACAAACTTTGTTTTTTGACTCATTTTCAAAGCTTTCCTAATTGAATGAAAGGTTTTGGTAATCTTTAATGTATTCTTTACATTTAATTAATATATTATTTATATTAATGATATTAAATTAAATATAAAAATTTATAACTTATTTATTATTTTTGAGTTTTGATGCACTAGAGATTGAATTTCAAATTCTATATAAATTCATTGAATTTAATATAATATATTAATTTTACCGATTAATTTTATTTTAAATTTTATTTTAACTTTTTTTAATAGAATTTGAATGAATAAATACAGTTTTTGACATAAATATGTTCTTATCTTATTTCCATTATAAATATGCTCAGTCATTATTTTTAATTTAAAACTTTATTTTATAATAGTCATTATCATCATTATTATCTCCTTTAATCTCTTTTATTGCTACCCTTTTTATTTTTCTATTCTTTTGTTTTTTTTTCCCTTCCTCTCTCAAATTTTATTCTCATTTTTTTATATTTCATTAAACTTTTATGACTTGAAAAAAGAAATTATCTTTTTTTTTGGTAAAAATATTAATATTCGAAGTAATATTTTAAAATAAGATCAATTGATACAAAAAATCATAATTAACTCGATATATATTTATATAAAAAATTAATCACACATTGTACAGGTTAAAAATACTAGCTGCGTATGTAAAAAAGAACGAAAAGATTACCTTTGTATTAAACAAAAACAAAACATTTCGAAGGTCCAAAGTCAAAAGTTAATTAGTTTCATTGAATTAAGACAAAAATACCGAACATTTTTATCATTAAAATATGCGACATGCATGATACACGTGTGATTTTTCACATAGGTGTGCTTGCAAATTGGCACGACTGAAAAGAAATTTAAAATAAAAAAAAAATTAAGAAATCAAATGTATTTAGGAAGCTGACCCAATCCGTCTAAAACCAACGACTTTCGGCCTAAATGTCTTCTTCACGAAGAAGTTAAAATTATCGACACATGATATGTCATCTAATAAATAACGTTTTAATTTTAAATCTTATAAATAAAAAATAAATATTAAAAAAATTTTAATTTAAAGTTTTTTTATTTAATTTTAAAATAATAAATATAAAAAATAATTATTAAATATCGAAAGATTTCAAATAAAAAAAAACGAGAAAAGTTATAGATGAAACGTCCAGAGAAGATAATGACATTTGTAACAATGGATTAAAAAAATATTATTTTATACCTTTATGATGAAATTAACAATTTAATATAGAAACAATTTTATTTATTTAAGCTTTTATTTAAAATAAAATTATTATATTAAATTCACTAATTGTCACTTACTTGTCATGAGTTTCAATGCATTGAAAAATACATTATTCAATAGAATAAATCTTAAAGAGTATCTTAAAATACATTGTTAATAAAATTTATAAACAAACTTAAAAAAATTTGAAATAGAATTTTCTTTTTTAAAATAGTCAAGCAACTCCACGAGAATTATTTAAATTTTATTAGTGAAATTTAAAAAAATAATATATTGAAATTTTAATTAATAAATATAAATACACAAATAATATTATAATTCAATTTATAAAATTTTAAAATTATATTGGTCTTACATTAAATTATTATTATTATTATTATTATTATATAACATAAACAATACAATTCTTTAATTTTTACTTGCATGATCAATTTATCTTTACTTGCTAAAGTCAGCAGTCAGCACCGACCTAGGACAAATTTTGGGCCCAGGAAATTCAACGATTTTAACATGTTTCCTGTTTAACTTTAATTTTTTTGTGTCTATAATTTCTTAATCTAATGATTAAAATATATATATAAATTTAAATTTTATTAAATATCTTAAATTTTTGCGATTCACTTTGAATTATGAATCAATCCGAAATTAAGAAAGTTCGACCTGAAAGGAAAAAAATATAGAGGTCTGCGGTGGAAGTTTGACCAATCCGAATCGATTTGGTGATTATATATATACGATTTTAGGATTTTTTCTTGTAACATTAGATCAGTTCTTCAAAAAGAATAAAAAATCTCTCTCTCTATCTGAGGTAAGTGACATTGATCAAACTATGTAAATCTTATGTGTTCTTAATTTTTCTTGATTTAATCTTTTTATTTTATTATATTTTTCACGACAAATTTAATTTTAAATATTATTAACTCTAAATTATCTAAAAAAATTTCACTGCTTTGGCTGCTAAATTAAAAAGTTAAAAAAGACTATTAATCCACTAATCTCCCTTTTTTAAAAAACTATCTTAGTAGAAAAAAAAAAAACCATTAACCACGATTTAAACATTCAGTATTATTTTCATCATTACTACAAGTAATTCCAGTTTATTTTTCTAAGATTTCTTCCCTGTTTTTGGCTATGGTTACATTTACATAACCAGCTTTCTTATTTTTTACTCTATACATAAACACCCAAAAATTTTCAATTCAAGGATTTAAGATTAATTTAATTTAATTTTTTATGTTTTTTTATATGGTTTATATTTTGTTATTAAGTTGAATTTCATGTTTTAATTTCTTAAATGCAATGATCCTTTTATAAGAATATTAATTATATTATACATAAAATAATAAAATAATGTTAAATAAATTATTTTTTTTACCAATGTCATTTCATCCTCATTCATGTTACATGATCAGAATAGACTCCCCAAACAATTTTTTTCTTTATAAATGGTAATAAAATTTAATACATAATTTTTTTTAAATACAGTTTTAACTAAAATTTTCTTATTGCTTTTATTTTTGGGTGAGCCATGAATTTTTTTCTTTTTCCTACCACTTTGTGATGTGCTTGCCTTGACAGTTTAATGAATTTACTACGGCTAAGTGAGCTAACTACCCACCATTGATGTAAACTTAAAGATGGTTCCCAGGTGGGTCTGCCCAGTTATGGAGCTTTCTCTCTCGCTTTCGCCCTCACCTCACATGTCCCATCAACTTTTCATCTAAACTTTTTTTTCCTTTGTTTTTCTCTCCTTTTCTCAATCTAAGATATGTATATATTTTTTAAATCGAATTTCATCAACTTGTTGATCTTTTATGCTTCTATAAAGCAGTCTCCTGTCGATTATCTAACTCCTCTACTTTTCCTTTAGCATATTTTCTTCTAGATTCCTCTTTGTCAGTCAAGAAACTCAACCTCTTTATTCTGTTATTCTTCCCTTCTAATCTAAACCCGAGACCTGGGTTAATTTTTCTTGTTGAACTCTCAGTTTATCCATTACCCATCATCAAAGATCTTTCCTTTTTTATCTTATTTTTCTTCTGGAGCTGCTAAGTTAGTTTTCTTGAGACTGTCTCTAGCATTATCAAGTCAAAGTTTTTTTTTTTTTTTTTTCCATTTTTGTTTTTGATTTCCAAGAATTTTTTTAACAGCAATATATATCTTCATGCTCAATCTTTTGTTCTTGATATTTGAGATTTATGTCTCCAATTCTCAGTGAAGTCTTCCTTTCTGGGTTGATGATCAATTCCACATTCTTTCGTAGGACCCATCTTGTTCAATCCTTCTCAGTTGTTTTCCTCTACTGGCTGTATTATGTTTCATGATTTTGGCTCTAATTCCTACTACTTAAATCTATAAATAAATTTACTACAACTATAATATCTGCATTATTTATCTTTACTTGGACTTTCATTTAGGTCCTGCTATTATCATTGTCATTATTATTACTATTATCTCTCTCTTGAATTACTGCATAAAAAAAGATTAAAAAAATCTCTGCCCAGAGTTTCTGCAATTTCCATGGCTTCTTCCAGTGGCACATCCTCAGGGTCTGACGAAGATTTGCAGTTATTGATGAATGAAAGGAAAAGGAAGAGAAAGATATCAAACAGGGAATCTGCAAGGAGGTCCAGGATGAGGAAGCAGAAGCATTTGGATGATCTAATGGCTCAGGTGACTCAGCTGCAGGAAGATAACCATCAGATCGTTACAAGCATAAACATCACCACTCAACATTACTTGAACATTGAGGCTGATAACTCGGTGCTTAGAGCTCAAGCCAATGAGCTTAACCACAGATTACAGTCTTTGAATGAGATCATCAGTTTCTTGAATGGAAGCAATGGTAATACTGCTAATAGTTGTTGCGATGCTGAAGATTCAACAAGCCTTGCTTTCGTTGAGCTGCCTGCTGACAGCTTCCTTAATAGTAACCCATTCAACTTTGCCTACTTGAATCAGCCTGTCATGGCCTCTGCAGATTACATGTTTCAGTATTAAAATATTAATCTCTCAATGAGCTTTGGGTTGCTTTGATTTTGTAAACGGGGGTTAATTATAAAAATATGTGATGCCAATTGCAAGCCCTCTAAAATTAACTTTATGGGGACAGCTTCAGCTTTATGTTGTGAAAGCTCTTGTAGTTGACAACGAGTTCTTTGTTTGACTGATCTTCATGAAAATATCAAAGAGCTTAGAACGATGGCTTTTGCTTTAATTATATTTGACAAATCCCACACTTTTTTTGTTTTCATCAACGGATTACGGATATCAGTTTGAGTATTATTTACTGCCAAAAATTGACGCAGCAATCGTTTTATTCTTCAAACTTGAATTGATCCTTGGATCTTGGTTCCTTGACCTTAACCTACAAGGACGTAGTCAATAAAAATAGCCTTTGTTACTTTAATCAGCATTGCTTGCTAATTGCTACTAAATTTGAACAGAAACGACATTCTAATGTTACGGTGAAAGTAAATTTATACGTATATATATTGTGATTTTTATGTGCCTTTCATCGAAATTTGTCATCTCAAATCTCAAACTTGTGTAAACTTTGGGAATTGAGACTTTGAAAGAGACTGAATGGAA
>JBBYHK010000007.1:2737303-2748682 GCA_038382065.1 Adansonia grandidieri | reverse complement strand
TGGCCCAATGAACTCTAATGAGGAAAACAAGAAATGGGGGCCTTCCTTTGATAGCCCAATGGAAGCATAAGGGCTTTTGAAAAGGGATTCCCACAAAGCCCCACCAATTCTTTAATCTTTATTGATCTTGTCCATAAAGTGAAGAGTCTCAACCCACTTCGTCAGCTTTTTAGTGGAGCTACCAAGCACACTGCACTTAAAATAGTTGTCCACTGAGTGCTAGTTCACTTCGACGTATTATCCAAGGTTGCAGATTCCAAAAGGTTTAAACATTTAATGTCATCTTCAGATAAATTAATTTGATATGGGTTAGGGTTTTATCAGGTAGCAAAGGTTGTTCAAATATAGTATGGAAAACAGCCTTGCACCATGAAACGATGAGTGCTTGTTCCCCGTCATAGTCGTCTTTCTTGACATATTCTCGACGGGATGTCCACTTCGTCGTTGATAGGCTTTATTTTATTCAAACTAAGTTCATTATTGATGGTATTAATTAATTCTTTAAAACTATGGAAATTTAGACAAGAATTAAGGTAGGAACCTTTGTGAATTCGTCAGTGCCGGATTAGTTTCACTTTCATTGCTGTATATGCTGGTTAATTAGTGGCAGAAGAAGAATCTATGGTTGTGAATCGTGTCGATCAAAAGCAGCCAGTAAGTTCTCCTGTGTCACGTTTAATATTAGGTAAAGCCAAAGCTTTATTATCTACAACTACGTGGAAGAAATTGTGTCAAAAAAAAGGCACCAATTCTTTGCGACTTTTCTGTCAAATCATGCATGCACCATGCAATAGTTAAATATAATACATTAATATCATCAAATCTATGGACATTTTATTTAATAATATGTCGTGGAAAGATAGCCTATACTTGCCTTTGCAAAAAGATATTTGTCATCGTCTGCAACGATTGAGCAAAGACCAACTAGGACACTAGCATGTCCTGGAGTTCATTTTTTTTATATATATTTCAGGGAAATTATTAGAGGCACCAAAGTCATAACTCACAACCTAAACTCCACTTTCGTCCGTATTTTTCCATTTTCCCTCCTTCAAATAAGTTTGAATGTTTGATACATTTTATAAGATTCAAAGAGTCAAACCGTAGCTGAATTTTAATATCTACAGTGGTTATAGGTCTGAAATCAGGTTCAGTCATTAGTTTGATGGGGTTCATTGTTTAAAGAGAAACGACTTTAATCATTTTCAACTGCATATAGTTTCAATTATAAAAGGGTATGAAGTAAATACAAATCCTACCATCGCATTTTTTAATATTTTACTGCCTTCGTCTTTTAGAATTTTTATTGCCTTAAGCAGGGGATAATTTTTAACTTCCTTTATAACTGTTCTTGCTTCCATGACAATTTCCTATCATCCTGTTTCAATCTTCTTCGGAGAATCATCATTCACAACCCTAAAATCCGTTGACAAAAGAAGGAAAAAAAAAAAAGAAGAAGAAAAGATCATGAAACAAAATGCTAAGAGAAAAACTAGAAACCAATTCGAAAATGGGTGCATAATATTGTGTATGTACTCCCCAGGATAGTATGAAAGAATAAATCTTCCCAAAATCCTTTTTCAAATGGTTAAAGATCAAATAACATCACGAATATATCTATTATCATACTCAGAATTATATGCAGATGATGTATGCATAAACCCAATCTCCATAGTCGTTTGCTAATGTTAATTCAAGCATCTAATAATAAAGTCGATAATTTCATGACCATGACTTCCATTTTTTTTTTATTTTAACCTAGTTCCATTAGGAAGTTAACCAATTATTAACAGGTTGAGGAATTTACTACTTAATTAAGGGGAGGATATGTCCTAACCCCACTTTGTTTTGAAAAAAGAGATCAACAAAGCAAACTAGAAATATATATATATATATATATATCACACTGCCCTTTCTATCATCTCTTTATTCCCCACCACTGTCGTTTTCAGCTGTATTTGGTGCGTTGTCCTTGTCATTAGGGATAATTGAAAGCACTAATCTTCCACAAAATCTTATTTTAATGCCAACCTAATTAATCCTTTGTGGCAAGGCCCCTAGACCAAGAAACTCCCCAAAATGGCCAGACATTTTTCCATGTTCCCATTTCTGGCCCTATTGATAGTACCTTCAGAGTGGATGTCAAAATGATCAACAAGTGAAATTCTGTAGCTCTCAACCTAGGTAGCAAAAAACTTTTCAACTCCAAAAGAGAGATAAGAGGTTGTCAAATAAATTCATTTTTGATAAATTGGTTGTGAAAAATTTTTAATTTTACAAGTGGATTAAGAAATTATTAATCTCTCAGTTGCTTTTTAAATTGATTATTAATTTTTTTAGTATACCTTAAAACATACGTGTTACTTTGCTAACACTACTTATAAAATCTAAAAGTACTACTTGTCGTGGATTTAAGTTTCTAGTCAAATATTGAGTTAGTTTTGAAGATCATCAATGAATTATTGAAGAAAAGTGAGGGTATTTTGATAATTTCCGTAAGTTGCTACACTCGATACTGTTGCTTTAATTAACTATATAATCCACTAACTTGTTAGACTAAGTGCCCTAACAAAAAGAAAAGTGGTTTCTTTTACCTTTTTTAGCTTTGAATATTTTAAACTTAAAAAAAATACAATAAGATTGCATTTTTCTCAATAAAATACAACCGATTTGTTGGTTCATCTCTAAGGCCGCTCTTAGTAAATATAATGTTGATACTAATAGAGATATACCCCCTCATTTGCAATTGCTTCGTATATATTCTCTCTTGAATCAGAAAATCGCTTTGAAAGATAGTAAAAAAGGAAAAAAATTGCTTAAAATGCATAATCTCAAGAAGATCATTCTACTTTTCCTCCTGGTTTCAGCTTTTCTTTTATCAACTTCTCTGGCAGGTGGGTTCTTCTATGTCTTTTGTTGCAGCTTTAGTCTGGTGCACGCTTTGTCGATGAAATGTTGGAAACTTTAAGAAAAGAGGAACGAACTACAAGTAAAATATTTATATATATATATATATATATAATACATATTAAAAGCAGCTGCTTGGTAAGATAATTCAACGATCCCATCGACTTAAAACTAATAGAAGACTAGGTTCAATCTTAGATATTAGTGTAACATGCTCTGTGAAACAGAATAAAGAGTTTCTACATTCATATATATCTTTTGCTCTCAAGTCTTGTTCTGTTGGGAAGGGAGTGTTTAAGATGCAAATAAATATTTTGCATGTTCAATGACATGTTTCGTGTTGGGATGGATTCTTTTTCTTTATGCAAGCTTTCAACATCTACATGATGAAATTGACCTTTTACAGGTCGCCAATCCAAGTTCGTGGACTTGTTGGCTGAGGAAGTGGATGCAGATTTTGAGGTTCGTGCGCATTTCTATTGATCTGTGCTTAAAGATTTAGTATGTATTAAACTCTCATTCGACTAGTATAGAGTCATCGTCTCTTGATTTGGGTTCATTCTATGGTGGTTTTCACCAACTTTAGAGAGTAAAAAAAAAGACGAAGTTGGCCGTGGAAAAACTTGTTTCTGATTGAAGAAATTGGTGGCCAAAAAAATCATTTAGGCATGCAAACTAGTTGATTATGGGTTGACAGACGATGTGTGGCTATCATTATTCTTGCTAGATCTTTGTAATTGTTTTCTCTTTCACCTTTTATTATAACGTTTAACTATTTTCTTGGAATAGTAGTTTAAAACTTAATTCAGTTGATTTACACAATAACTCTTAAAAAAGTGACATCTAGTAAATTTGAGTTCGAATTTTATTATCAGCAACCTCTTCTCTTATTTTCTAGTTTTATCCTTCTTTACCAAACAAATGGCATATATATATATATATATATACATATATGAATAAAGAGCAAATATTAACAACCTCTATTTTTTTTTACTCCAAGGGCTTTCTTGTCTTTTCCTTTTCCTAATTTAAGTTACTATAGTTACTTATTTCTTGATTCATTTTATGATGATTTTTATGCAATAGGAGGGTGGCGAAGCAACTGCTGTTCATGAAAGACTGCTTAGGGTAAACAGCAAAGACTATGGAAAATATGATCCATCACCAGCTCTTGGCAAGCCTCCTTTCAAGCTCATACCTAATTAATCTAGGCTGTGCATGTTATATAGGTAAAAAGCTAGCCTCTCCTTAATCACAGTGCTTAAATAAAAGAAGCAATATTATTATATATAATAATTAGCTATGACCTAGGATATATATTGTATGTCATATATTATAAGACTAAGTTTTAAAGCCTAGCCTTTCATTTGAAAGCACGGTGAGGGACACCTATAGCATCGGGTGCCTAATGTTTCATGTGTTGTATAGATATCTTATTATAAGTACAAATCTGTGATGGTCGTGTAATGTTTACAGTGATATTTATGTAAAATGTGAGTCGATGTTTGAAATTTCTTCTATTTTCCTTTGCATGATTACTCATGTAGCCAAAACTCTTGATTGGATAAGAAAATTATAACAAGAAAAATGCAATGGTTTGATCAGTGTCAAAGAGAAAAGCCGACGGTAAAGTTTGAAATATAGCGACATTTTGAAGAAAAAGTGAGGTTGAAGACTGTAAATAGGATAGTCGATTGATCAAGAGATGATAATTGATAACAGCCATGACTAAAAGCACTTTTCCTCTAATTTTTCCCGAGGATAAAAAGCCAGAATAAAGGCAAAACCTAGTATCTTAAATAGCGGCCATTCGGCATTCTAGATTGGGCCAAGTTGTGGCCAACCACGTTTAACATGTTTGATGGGCTCACAAGAATGCATTGGGTCGAACCCGGACGTTTAAGGTTTTCTATTGGCCAATTTATAAATAAATGATAATTATGATTAATATTCTTTTAAAGATTTATACTTATCGAGGTTTAATCTCTAATCTTTAAATACTAAAATTAAGAATTTAATATTTTATCAATAAATTATATTACCATTTGCTATAATATTTCTTTAAAAGAACAAAAACAAGTTAGTTTAATTGACAAATTTATTCAATTTTTAAAAGAGGAATAATTTTGATTTTGAGTTTTTACTTGCGGTTTTTGCTGAAAATAATTTTAAAATATATAAAAAAAAACTCCTATAGAACATATCTTGTGTCACTTTGCAAATGTCAAAGGATTTAATTAAAAGTCTAACATTTTACCAACAAACCAATTGTTAGCTAGTTAATTATTATCGTCGGACAGTATAAAATTTCATTTTCTTTAATAATTTCACTTATTAGTTGACATTGTAGATTTATTTTTGACTAAACTATTTATAAAAAAAAAAACCTCGAATTACTTTATTTTCTTAAATAAGCCTCTATATATTTTTTAAATCCAAATAAATCTTATCAAATAAAAAATTAATTCATGTTAAAAGTTTGCTTAGAAATAAATTAAAAATTAAAAAGTACAAATAAAAGTTAAAATTTTATTTAAATACAAATTAAAATTTAAAAATTTATTTAATATAATAACAAGAATATGAATTTATCTTGATAAAATGACAAACTTCAAACCTTTTTTTATTATTATTTTAACATTTATTTTCACATTAAAAACGTTATGAGGTATTTTATAGGCAATCATTATGTTGGAGAATTTAAAGAACTCATCTTAGTGAGAAAGTACATGTTCAACAAAATAACAAAGTGGCACATGTTTAATGAGACAGATTCCAAATATCCATATTTGTAAAATTGCTTGTGGCCTTTGGGCTAAAAAGGAAAAAAAAAACAATAATAATAAAAATTAAAGAAGCTTCTCCCATGGTTAATTTGGCTTAGAAATTCAAAACTGAGTTATGTCTTAGTTCATCAACATCTCCCCTCCTCCTTTATTAACATATGAATTTGATTTTACCAATCTTATTTGATTTTGATGTTTTAATTTTTGTTAATAAAAAAAAAATAATGATTTGGCATCTATAAAACACACAAGCAACCATTTTTTATTAATAATTTCCTTAGAATTATTTTAATAAAAATGGTCACTTTTGTCCTCAAACTTGATGGCATTATTTTGGCCAAATGTGAGGATATGTTTGGTAACCAAAAAAAAAAAAATGTCATAAATTACTACTAATTGTCAACATTCTTTTTGACTCCTTACAAATGTAATAAGTTAAACCACAACATCAAATCATTAATCTACCAAATAAAATATATGTTTTTTCCATCGACAAAACTTTGTTCTGTTTGACATTTGTGCTTAAGCTTTCTACGTTCTAAATATATTTCACCTAATGCTAATTTAGTAATCATTTAAGTGTCATTATACTCCAAACCTAATCATCCTTTGTATTTGTACATATTATAATTATATTTAATATATTATGTATTTAATATAAATTTTAATATATTCATGATTTGCATAATATATTTTTATTTTATGATTTTTATATTATTTTTAATATTATATTTTAATTTATTGATAAAATATTAAAATTTTTAATTTTTATAAAATTAAAAAATAATAAATGTAATTTTTTTTAATGAAAAGACTGCTTTTATATCCTTTTAAATGCACGAGGATGCGTAATACGCACGCCGCGTACCTTATAAGAAGCCACTTGTTTCCGTTGGTTGGCTCTGTTTTCCAGGAAAAAAAAAAAACTCAAAAAACCCCGACAAAAATTAAAATAAAAATATAAGCATATATTCTTTTAAAGTCCTAAGGGACAAGTTAATAAGCAAGCAATGGCCGCTTTAAAAAAAGTATAACTCAGTTCAGCACAAAATTCCGTCCGAATAAATTAACGGCAGATAAAAGGAGTTCGAGGAAAAATTCTAACGACGTTACTAAAACCGTCTAAAGCACCCTCACTACATTCCTGGGAAAAAAGAAGAAGAAGAAGAAGCAGCCTCTTCGTCTCCGCTTCCCCTTTTTTTCTTTCTCTGAAGCCACCGAGATTTTTATTTCAAATACGCCGTTGTCTTTCGGAGCTCAGCCAGGAACAGTTCGATTGCGTCAGGTTACTTGTTTCTAGTTGTTTGGTAGTCATTCCATCTAAAGTACCGGAAAATCAAGTATAATTGTACTAGTTTATCACTAAATTTTGATTTTCCTTTTACTTTTTGTTCCCAGATATGCATGTATAATATTTTGATTTCGCTTTGATTTTGTTTACCGTGGTTATTTTGGGGAAAAGTAGTGAAGACTTTCGAAGAGGATCCTTTCCCGTTTTTTTGACCATGAATTGCTGTTGTTTACTATTTAGCAATTTTTTTGGACCTGATTTTGACCTTCATAGCGATTTTTATTTTGTTCGTTTTACTATATTTAGGGTTTTTTTTTTTTTTTTTTTTTAAGATTAATTGTCCTTATTATTATTATTTTGCTTTTGGACTCACTCTTATTCAGTCCGTAAAGACTAGCAAATTGGTCAGTGCTTGGTCTTTATTCTCATTTTCCTTTTTATATTTCGGTAAATTCTTTTATATTACACTGTCTTTGCTTTCTTTTGAGTTTTGAGTGAGTTAGTGTGGATACCGAGTCCAAAAGCGTTCTTCTGAGCCTGTAAACACTGTAAGCTCAGTTTGCTACCAATCATGATAATTTCTTTCTATTTTTAGAAATATTTTTTTTGGTTAATTTCGGCTTCTTAAATTTCTGTTGTTTTGACGTCTAATTTAAATTTTATTTAGTAAGAATTAGAGTTAGGTTTTAAAGTCAAGTGCAATGATTTTACCAATATATTTATTTCTAGCGTCTAAATTATCAATAAGCTTATTGATGATTTTTTTTCCCTTATTTTATGTCAGGTAAACAAAGGATTATACCCCGGCAGTTTTCCTACTAGAGCAGTGCTTATGATGATATTGTTCGTGTTCATCTGTCCGGTAATGTGAATGATGGTTGTTTAAATACTGTTAGAGAATTGGTTGTGGTTTGGTGGATCATGGGTGCTGCTTGTTGCGTTGCTGCTAGAGACAAACCTATAGTAAATGGATCAGGTAGTGAGGTTTTACATCGGAATATAAGGTATTCACCAACATGGAGTTTTCGTTGGGATAACCGAGGGCGTGTAGCAGGTGAAGACGCTTCTGTAAGTTGGTTTTCAGATGCGATTAGTCGGAATGATGGATCAGAGGTCAAATATGAATCTGCATGTGAATCAGAGGATGGAAGTCTGTCTGAGAGTTTTCAGTCTCGTACATGGCAAAAGTCCCCAACTTCAGAGGGAACTGCTGGACAAGTGAGAACTCCCGCTTCAGGTAAATTCTTGGGGTGCTTGTCTGAGTGTGAAGCATACTGTACTCGGACATGTTGAAGACACTTTTGAACTTTAAGCTTATTTTCTGGTTATTACTTTACCGTATGGGAACATAGCTGAACTAGATAATAACTTGCCGTGGATGAAAATTACATGGAATATAGACATGGAAAAGTGCTTCTGACGAAAGATTAAAAGGCTGATGGGCTCAATCCCTTGCACGTAGTTGAAGGGAGCAATAATGTATAAACTCAGTTAAAAAGGGAAAAAGTTCGGAGTATCTCTTTTCTAGATGCAGACCATTATTTCTTGTAATTTTCTTAGGTTACATCACTTGGTAATTTCCCGAAAATCTTGTTCGATAAGGAGTGGCATGCATAACGGTATTACCCTGTCCTGTTTGGGTGGGTAATCATGGTTCAATCCACTCTATAAAGCCATTTCTTCTGGCATTTTCTTGCTCTCCTTTGATCAATCTTTTACTTCTTGAATGGTCCCACTCTACCTTGCGTATGTTACATAAACAGTGGGAGTAATGCTTTAATGCTTTATCCTATTTCAGTTTGTGTTTGTCATGCGGAGTTTTATAACAATTTACAGGATATTTATGGGGTCTAGATTTTTTTTTCTTTTTTTATTTGTGGGGGGGAGGTCTGGCTGGGCCTGAGATTTGCTTCACTTGTCTCTTTGTTTGTATTAATCTCTTGGTAAAAGAAATAGGCCATCTGTTAAATGTTGGCCATGCCATTCTATCATTTTGTTGGTTTTCCAACTTTTAAATGTGAGAAGGATCCTCTTAATAAGAATAAAAGGATGTTAGATTGATCCTTTTGCAGTTGTTCTATCTAACATTCTTTTACATATATTATGCAGATCAATCTATTTCAAGAAATTTCGCTATTGATGTGAACTTAGAGCAGGTAATGCTCTTTCCTGTCAGAGCACTTTAATGCCTACTTCCAACCCTGTCATAACTTCCCCTTAATATGACATCCTTTTAAGAAATCTGGATTGTTTCAGGTGAAGGAGTCAATAGAATCCCCAGCAGCCTCATATCCATCTCCTTCTAAGTTATCACTTTCTTTGCCATCAGCTTCCTCCTTAGCTGCATCCCCTTTGTCATCCCAGAGTCATGTGCATCCTACCAGTTCAACAACAACAAGGTGGCCTCTCAGATCTCCTGGACATCATCTATTGTGTCAAGTATCTGACAACCGGACTCTGGGATTGAAGTCACCTAATAGATATTCTGTTGGCGAGGAAAGGCCGGTAATGCCTTCTTGGAGCAATGAATCGACGGGGGGCTCTCGGGTTGGTTCTTCTGATGGTTGGTCTATGCATGCCTTTTCTGAGCTCATGGCTACATCTCATAGGGAGAGGTGGTCTGTTGATAATGACAGATGGGGTTCTCATCATGAGAAGATAAGCAAGCCCAGTGGCCGAATCTTAGCTTCCCCCTCTGTTGATCTGCAAACATGTGGTATTTGCTCAAAGCTATTATCGGAAAAATCTTTGTGGAGCAGTCAGAAGATTATTATAAGCAATGAGCTTTCTGTTGTTGCTGTTCTAAATTGTGGGCATGTTTACCATGCTGAATGTTTGGAAAATATGACCCCCGAAATTGACAAGTATGACCCTTCTTGCCCAATATGTATTTTAGGGGAGAAGACAACGCATAAATTATCTGAGAAAGCATTTAAAGCAGAAATGGGTTTTAATGCTAAAATCAGCAAAAGATCAAGGAGCCGGGTTGTTGATAGTGATATCGATGGTGATCCTGTTGTACTTAATCATCTGCAAAAAAGTGGACATGAAGGGAAGGCCTCCAGTTCAAGCATGAGAAGCTCCTTGGGCAAGCCTTTCCTGCGGAAGCACTTTTCTTTTGGATCAAAGGAAAGTAGGTCCCCTTCAGAGAATCGCTCTACATGGAAAAAGGGTTTTTTTTGGGCGAAATCTAGCAAGATGTGAACTTCGTGTCTACTGTTAGGAGGTTAGTATCTCTTTGACTGATATACTAGTACTTCTTTTCAGTACAAGCTGAGCCATTTAGCTTAATGTCACAGTTGTGACCACAACCTGTCTTTGCTTCTGATTTTGCAAGGAACTAAAGTAAATCAATTTTGATACTTAAAAAAAAAAAAAAATGAGCTATTTATAAAAATGTTCAAATCTTTGGTTTCTTGGGACTCGGTGTGATTTGTTGTTTCTTTTGTGTACAGATTGTGGTTCTGTTCTCCTCTGCAGTCCTGTTGGATATAGGGATTTGGCATAAGGTGCAGGATCATTCCTAAAGAATTCTAGACATCATTCTGAAGTTTCAACACGATTATCTTGCCGGACTCACACTTGTAAACAAGACAAATGGAAATTACAGGTGAAACAATAGCTGAACATGAAGAAAAAGTTCAAAGAATGAAAAGGAAAATGTAGCATAACATTAGTGATCTTATTAGTATTTTGTACAGATTGATCTTTTTCGTGCTTGGGTTCATACACGAATTGATTCCTATGAAATTCCGTATGACTAATTGATTCTGGATTCATACACGTATTGATTCATATGAAATTCTTTAGGCTTTGGGTTGTTGACTTACCACTTTTTCCAATTGCTTTCGGTATATAATTATCCATTTCATTGAATGTGCTTCATGGCAAAACATGTGTAACCTGTTCTGGTTAAAGTAGTCTAATCTAGGCATCATCATCGTCATCGTCATCAATTATTATTATTATTATTATGATTTTAGCCATTTCTGGTGGTTAAAATATTGTAACCAAAAAATAAGCATTTGGGGAGGCCATGAATCTACAGATTAGCACCCAAGTAGCCAAGAAACATTGGGGGTGTCCGTTGATTTGCGACCTCTCACCGAGCCCGCTTAAGGGAGATGCATGATCGGGCAACAGCCGACGCTAACGAACCGTTAAGTTCTCGGCATACTTAAAACCTTGGAGACGCATTCGCTGTAATTTTGTCAAAGTTAAAATTAGAAGGGAAGAAATCATTGGCAATCAATCAGGAATGTTGTTCTTTTTTTTCCACTCCCATTTGTCACCCATCTAAGCTGGACGTCAGTTTCTAACGTGGCTATACCTTGAATGTATCATTTGCAAACGCCTCTCCACCTATAAAACCCCTAAGGTGCATGCAAAAAAAAA
>JBBYHK010000007.1:2631240-2665190 GCA_038382065.1 Adansonia grandidieri | reverse complement strand
AAAATAATACATAATACTATATAAATAATAAATATATTAGTATTTATATAATATGAATTAATAATATATTAAAATTTATATATAAATATTTAATACTTTAAATGTAATTATAATATATAAAAATATAGGATATGGATATTAACTATGTATACGAATGACATTGGTTGTAATTCATTTTTGTATTTGAATTTTGCTTATATAGTTTAATTGAGTCCGGTTAACTACTGTTTACAAAATAATTTTTGTAATATTTATATGAATTTAATAAATAAAAATAAATATTGAGCAAATATTTTTAAATATTGATCAAAATTAATGTGAACTTATATGTGGATAAATCTAATTTTTGACCGTAGGATACAAAATCCAGTGACCTTTTAGTTATTTGTACGTGACATCGAAGAGAAACAATGTTAAGAGTGCGATACTATAGTATGAAATATTTTTAGCAGATGCACAGGAAAAAAAAGAAAAAAAGGTATTCCCAAAGTGGATGATTGTAATCAACAAAGGTTTCTGTTAGTTGCCTAATTAACAAGATATTTGGCTCTTTTAGAACTAGTAAGTCGATCAAATGTTACATTCATTGCGAGGGCGATACTAAATTGGTAAAAGAAAAAAAATTTGTTTTTACTGTTAAATCATGATTTGATAACTTGAAAAAAAACCTAAAAAAATAAGGTTTTTTATTTAAAATTTATTTTTTAAAATAAAATAATTTTATTATTTTAAATATATTTTTTAAATATTTTAATTTTTAAAATAATATCAAATATTTAAAAATTTTTAAATCCTGCACATTTTAAATACTTTTTCTTAATAGTAATGCTAGCTAATTAAAGTATATGTGTTTTCTAAAAGAGAAAGGATGAGTTGCGACTAAGTTCTAACCTCATTATTTTGGGTGCTGAAAAGCCAAGGTTGGGCCAGGGTCACATGTCTACGAGACCTCAGCTTTTCTGGTATGGGGTGTTGATTCTCCAAGTCTTGATCAGGCATGGACCGAAACTGTGAGAGTCTCAATGAATGGGGCCCAAGTTTCCTTGGGCATTTCGACCATACCCCAACACAAATTGGAATCTGTTTTTTTTTTAAAGGATATATTATATTATCTATATTTAAGAATTTGGTAGGTTATCATTTATCATTGTCTTTGTCTTTGTCTTCCTATAGATGGTGCAAGCAATTGGCCTTGGCCCTAAGCAGATGCAAGAGGTGGCATCAAGCCAAAGGAGAAAATACTATAAACTGAATAGAAAAGGTGTTGGTCATCTTCTCTTGGTTCCTCGGATAAGAGCATAGCTTGGATCGATTTTGACAAGTATATGATATAAAAAATAATTAAAATATTATATAATATTAAAAAAATTATGAATACGATATAAATTTATATAATATAAATTATTAATATATCAAATTTTATATAATATATTAAAAATAATATGACAAAAAAATAATAGATATAAATTATTGGGTTTTCCTTATCCTAAAATTATGAATAAATATATAGTGAATAACAATTTGCATGTAATGTTTACTGACCATAATTCATGAATGACGAACCTAACTATGATCGTAAATACAGGGTCTATGAACAATATCAAGTCAACATCTTTCATTAAAACTTACCTAATTATTGATAAAAAAGAATAATAATTAGGATCAATTATAAGGTTCATGGCAAAATATTAAAATACCGAACAAAAAGGATGAACAAGCATTCATCCTTGAAAAACAAGAAAAAGAAACATGACTTTAGATTTTTATAGTTATATTCTATATCTTATCTTGGTACTTAAAAAAAAAGGTTTATTTTTACATTATTGATGGATTTTTTTAAAAAATTTTAAAACTATTATGTTTTTTATTTTTAAATATATTTTAAAAAATATGTCTACATTTAAAATTTTTTAAAATGTCACCCAGGATAAAATAATTTCTCTAGCTAATGCCCCACAATTAGTCTAAATCCTAACAAGAAACCAATATTCACCAAATGTCAATGTTGGTCCGATCCTAAAAGCAAGCCCCACCGTTCCAAATTAGCTGAGGCAAACAAGACCGTTATATTTCAACAACCTAGAACGGTTATTACAGGAAAATCCTAAAACATTGTCAAAGTTAACCGAACCAAAACCCAAATTCCCCACACTCCAAATCCAACTAACCCAAAAGCCTCTTTGTCTATTTTCACGGAATCTAATGTCGTTTTAACAGTTGTAAAAAGAACAGCCCAAAACCCAAAAGCAACCGCCATTCAACCCCAATACTCAACTCTTTCCACGTGTCTTTCCACCATTGGCTTTCCTTTTCCTCGCAACTAGGCAACCTTTTTAAAATCTCCAAAATACCCCCACGACCGTTAGCTTTGAAATTATAAGTACCCTCGTCGGTGTGCCTTTAAAAAACGTACCTTTGGTTTCCTCTTTTATTCTTCACCTTTTGATTTAGAAACGGAAGGAAAAAGAAATGGAGTATCGCATTGTCTTTTCGCTGTTTGTTATTTTATCTTTTTTCTTGGTTGACGTGATTTCTACGGAGAGTTTCTCGGCCGAGGGATCGGAAGTTGATCCGTTGATCAGACAAGTGACGGACGGTCACGACGGAGCCGAGCCGCAGCTCCTGACCGCCGAGCATCATTTCTCGCTGTTCAAGAAGCGGTTCAAGAAATCGTACGGGTCGCAGGAGGAGCATGATTATAGGTTCAAGGTTTTTCAGGTTAACCTGAGACGAGCGGCGCGTCATCAGAAGCTTGACCCATCTGCGACTCACGGGGTGACTCAGTTCTCCGATTTGACCCCGGCCGAGTTCAGAAAGACGTATTTGGGATTAAGGAGATTGAGATTGCCTAAAGATGCGACTGAGGCCCCGATTTTGCCTACCGATAACTTGCCTGAAGATTTTGACTGGAGAGAAAAAGGAGCTGTTACACCCGTCAAAAATCAGGTTTTAAATTTAAAAAAAAAAATTGAAATTTCTAAGTTTTGATTTCATAATATACGTATATATAGATCTATAAAATAAATTGCGTTATTTATTTTTGGGTTTGGTGATTAGGGTTCATGCGGATCGTGCTGGTCTTTTAGTACAACAGGAGCCTTGGAAGGTGCAAACTTTTTGGCGACTAGGAAACTCGTGAGCCTCAGCGAGCAACAGCTCGTGGATTGTGATCACGAGGTTCGAATTTTTTTTACCCATTGTTTTAATGTTCATAATATATATATATATATATATATATGTTGCCTGTATTTATGATTTGAGCTGGCAAAATGCTAATTTTTGGTTAAATTCATTTCAATTTGCTATTATTTGTATCATCATTAGATATTTGCTCTTCGGTTGATGCTAATGGGATGCGTAGTTTTTGTGCATTAAATTCAAAACGTAATTAAAATTATTGTGTTATTGATGATTTTTCAAACTCCCATGAAATTTATTGATTGAATTCGAAATCCGTGGTTAAGTATTATTTCTATTTTGTTTGATATGACAATTCACTGACTACGGCAAATATATATATTTTCGGTTGTTTACTTAAAACGCTAAAAGGTAAATTTAATGCATCGTCGGCATATAAATTTATTTATTAATAAATATAATAATTGATTCCTATAAGTCTATATATATATACTGATCGATTCAGATATAAATTCCCTTTTTTTTAAATCATTCGGGGCAAATATAATTTCGGTTGTTTACTTATATATAATCTTTGGTTTCCAGTGTGATCCAGAAGAAGCAGGTTCGTGTGATTCTGGATGCAATGGTGGCCTTATGAATAGTGCTTTTGAGTATACCCTAAAAGCCGGTGGACTCATGCGTGAGGAGGATTACCCTTACACCGGCACTGATCGCGGGGCCTGCAAATTTGACAAGACCAAGATTGCCGCCAAGGTGGCCAACTTCAGTGTTATTTCTCTAGATGAGAATCAAATTGCTGCTAATATTGTCAAGAATGGTCCTCTTGCTGGTAAATGAATCTAAAATTCATGGTAGTACCTTTAAAAATATGATTTGTCTCTTCTTACCTACTAACATCAATACTTAGCAATGATTAATGGGTTTTAATAATGCTATTCTTGAGTGTTACTTTTGTGTTGAATGCAGTGGCTATCAATGCGGTGTTCATGCAGACCTACATTGGGAGAGTTTCATGCCCTTACATCTGCTCAAAACGCCTTGATCATGGAGTATTGTTGGTGGGTTATGGTTCAGCTGCCTATGCTCCAGCACGCATGAAGGATAAACCATACTGGATCATTAAGAACTCATGGGGAGAAAACTGGGGAGAGAATGGATTCTACAAAATCTGCAGAGGTCGCAATATTTGCGGAGTAGATTCGATGGTTTCAACCGTTGCTGCCGTTAATACCAACCCTCAGTAGGGCTGCAACGCCAAAATTGTTCATGACCACCAGTTGCTTGTATATATCGTGTTACAGTTAATCTGGGAGCTTGGTGTTTTACGTAATGCTCCTATTAAAGTTCTCATATTTCTGAAATTGATTTAAAACAACCGAAATGTTAATTAGTGCAAGTTTAATTAACCTTTTTAATCAAGGTTAATTAGCTCTTATTACCTTCGCAGTTGCCTCCCTGAAATTGAATTTCAAATCTCTCTTTGCCATTTGCTTATAGAACATGACCTCGGCTATTGTTAAACTGGAAGAAATATGATTAGTCTTTGGAGCAGTCTTACCTCTTTTGGTATTTGAGGCTAATGTTCATCGATATATCAACATCGAGAATCTCAAAGATTAAACTCTGATCGTTGAAACTAAAAAAGTACTTTACGAACAAGCCACATTTTGGTGAATTATAGACCTCAAATGAGTCGTAAATATCACATTATAAACTTAAATAAGAGTTGTGAATATTAGCCTTTTTCTATGCCGTCTCGAGAAATAAGAGAAAAAATTATAAATACTTATATTTGAATGCCAAAACTCTTAAAAGATTATTACATGAACTGCAAGCCCCTTTATTCTATTCACCAACAGGATGAATGATTATAAAGATCTGAAGTTAATTAGATTCTACTATCAACTAATTTAAATTATGGCACGTCTAAGGATGATAGTAATAATCATCACCACATGCGAATTAATGCCATTATAAACACAACCACAACAGCTAAACAACCATAGGTAAGTTCTAGATAGAAAATTTTTTATTATAATTTAAAAAGAAAAATAAATTAAATCTAAGTATTATTATCACATAACTGCTACGACGTACAAAGATAGCAGCCCAACCAGTAGGCCACTTATTCCTTCCAAAAACAAGCAACTATTAACCTGGAGGGTAAAGAAGAAGCAGTGTTTAGGCTGTAGAAAGCCTCCTCAACTCTCACTACAGGGTGAAATCTAAACCGATTTCTCGTCATGTTTAAATGAATAAATCAACATAAACTTCTTACTTTATCCACACTCAAGTCCGATCAACCCAAATTTTTATTCAATTTCAGTGCATCAATCATCTTCATTGTCTAGTAATGCAAATGAAAATGGATCGAACTTGTAACCATCTCCCTCGTAGAATTTGTTCTGGAATTCAACCCAGTGAAGTCGCAAAGCATGTAGGAAAGCACTAAGGGTTTCCATAACTAGCAACACGCCAACGGTTGCAAAAATAAAGACAATGAAGCCAACGACGAGGATGATTATATTGTTAAACCTGTAGCAAGCAAAAATTGCATCATCATCGTGCATATCCACATGCCTCTAGATCTATAATGTTGTAGAACTCACTGAATGAAAAAGAACTAAGAAATGGAAGGATTCATAAGAGCAATATAATATCATAAGATATAGAGTGCCTAGATTTGTTTTGCTCTGCTCCTTGAGTACATGTAAGTATGGAAAATGTGAAGGACGTACCCCCAAGCAAGAAGAAGAACCTTCTCATAGAACACAACTGACAACTCGGCGTGAGCAAGACTGCAAAATAAAAGAACAAACAGGGTGCATTGCTGTTAGGCTTAAATCAGATAATATTAATACAAAAGAAAACATGGAGAAATGTTTAAATGACTATAGCCTATCACGTGGAACATATGCTGGACAGCACCGAGCAATTTCTCGGTGGAGATCAGACGTGTTAAATACTCTGCCTGTTAATTTATCCTCATGTTTTTCTTTTTTAAAAAATATACGTTCATACAATCACATAGGCTTTGTGTCACAGTCCACATCAACCTGCAATGTATTGTTTGTTTCAACACATTGGGCTCACAGTTTTGTCCACAGAAGAGTCTCACAAATTGAAAATGGTGTGAACACTAAAAAACCAAGTCGAATTCTAGTACACAGCCGATGTGAGATTCATGGCTTTCTCTAAGACCATGAAATCCTCCCTCACTTCGAGGGCCCACTGTCCTCAGTGGTACATCGCCAAAACCCCAAGAGTCAACTCTGATATCAAATGTCAGAGTCCACACCAACTTGCAAGGTATTACCCACTTTGACAATTGGGCCACACAATTTTGTCTATAAAAGGCGCCTCACAAGCTGGAGACGGCGTGGACACTTATATACCCAATCAAACTCTAATATACAGCCAATGTAAGATTCATGGCTCCTCTCTAGGAACATGATACCAAGCATGCACAAAACAAGGCTCGTCAAAGACTTAATCTTTTTGCAACTCAAACCAGAAGTAAATTTAGGAGACGATGTTATCTCAACCAAAAACCAGTGAAGTCTAAGCATTTAAATACTAATGACATACCTGAGAGCCCATAATCGGAGGTATGAGGCTGTATTTGAAACTGCACCAAGCACAAACTCTATGGTATGTATGAGTTGATGCACAAAGACTTCACTAAACTCAAATTCCTCATGACCATGACCATGGGAATCATGATTTGCCTCTAAATGGAGAGCTTCACCTGCGCTTTCAAGTGGAGTGTAGGATTGGCCTTGGTGCCTCTAAAAAAAGGCACATATAATAAGTGATGGAAAGAGGATGAAAATAAAACTTAAAATATGTTCAACAAGAAATCGAGAAAGCGGAGTATACATACATTTTCATGCTGTTTTTTTAGAAGAAAAGGCTTGGGCAATAGCATCCACGGCACAGAAACCAGGGCAAGAAACAATAGCACGAGCTGGAAAGAAATGCACAAGAATATTCAAGTCAGATGTAAATTCCTCCGATGGATGGTATTAAATTTAAAAAAGAAAGAGAAATAACCTGCACAGTTTTTTGACCAGGAAAAAGCTGATTTTCACCCAATTCATCTGTAGGACTCAGGAACATGTATATCATTATGTGGTACAAATCAGCTTGTGAACCAGTCCACCATTTCACAATGATAAGGAGTGATAGATAGCCAAATAGACTGTTCAAAAATATCATCTGGGGAATAAATTGGAACCTGAGCAACACATAAGCAAAGGCAACCTTTCAGTTAGAAGCTACGTCAAAAACTCTTGAGCATGAGCAAGCTAAGATCTTGATTGGGATATCAAACTTACCAGATGTTCAGACTATTACCAAAGAATGTTGCATTGAAATAACTCAAAATAATTCCCAGGTTCATCTGAGCCACCCCAAGAAGGATTGACATTTTCATCTTCAGAGAGTTCAGGAATGGCAGCTCACTACGGCTACCATGCCATGCAGGATCCACCCCAAAGGGGTAAGTGTCGCCTACCTTAATCAAACCAACGGTAGTAGCATCCCTGCAAAAAAAAAAAAAGCAATCAAAAAGCTGTCACAAAGGGCTTATACGACATTTGGTATCATTATAAGTGTAAGTGAAATACCGGCAAGAAAGATCACGGCAAGCATAAGCTGAGTGACCAAATAATTCAAATGGCACAGAGAAGAACTCGTTATAGACCAAACCAGTATAAATTGAGAAGACTGACATCATCAGGATAACATAACGACCACCAAAAGTCATTTCTGTTATATCTCCAAGCTTCTGCAGTTTCCAAAAAAATTATAATTTACTTAGGTTCCATTCACAGAAACAATAGAACAACAAGGATAACAATTACAAGCAAGGAAAACTACCAGGTCAAATTTTTGAAAGTAACCCATCAAACCAAATGCTCAGACATCGCAAGGTCGTATTATCACAAAATCTATGAAATGATATTGTTCACAGTACACATCAATGTGACCCCTACCAATTTTTCCCGTTCACAAAATAAAGCAGAAAGTGTTATATCATATAATCCCATGTCACGATTATTTACTACGTTAGCAAAAATAATATGAAACAGTTGAGAGATAGTTAACGACTTTAGCAGCCCAACTAAAACGTCATTGAATCTCATTGCTTCAGCATTTAATCATTGATGAGACCCACAAAGAAGTAGCAATTACATAGCAGGTGAAAAGGGAGCTAATTTAAGGAACTCTTACACAAACAAAACATTAAATACACCTCAAAGAAGAAAATTAAATAATTTTGTCCAAGTTAAATGGGAGATAGGGTTTTCCAAGTAATCAATAGCCCTATGAAGTATGAATAAACATATCTTTTTCCCTCGTTTTCTATAACTTAAAGAAAAAACAATGCAGGAATAAATATGTCCTCAAATTGTTTTCCATATCAGCATATAAGCCATAAGGTTGTATAAATCAAAAACTTGATTACACCATCACAAGAGATTACCTGACTAGAAAGTTTCTTTTCCCGGACAAGAAAAAATAAGGTTGCAAGTAATAAGCATATTCCGTGACCCCAATCACCAAACATGACAGCAAAAAGGAAAGGGAATGTAATAATAGTGTATACACCGGGATTTGCTTCTTGATACCTTGCAACCCTGCAATAAATGCAACAAAAAGCATTATATTTCTCTTTTTTACTGGCAAATTAACACATGAACATTGATGCAGAACATAGAGACAAATCACATACTCCCAAACAGGAAAATAGTGCTAGAATCCAATAATAAGGCAAATTTACCTCTAGTAAATAAAACTAATACACAAGAATATAACATGTATAACAAAAAAAATGAATACCGAACCATCTCGTCTTTGAGATCAATACAACCTTAAACAACTTTTCAAGATCTTCATGAATGCATTAGGAAGAGCACTTATGCCATTATATCTATTTTCCGATGCTATGCAGCCTGGCAACCAATAATTTATTAATCAAGCCACTATGAGTATCTCCTTAATGTCAACAAGCTGTATTATAGATCTTATCCCTTCCAAAAATTATAGCAATAAGTTACAGTGAAACGCAACACATAAAATGTATTCTCCGTCTGAAGGGCAGCAATAATCGTAATTTTAACTTGGATATGCATCCTGTGTATAAGCAGATAATCAAAAGGCCACATCAATATGCACAAAACGCCTAAAAAGTGTGCGCAGGTATATATCAATTAGGATACACACATATACACAAACTCAGCACACATGGGTATCATTTTTTATGGATAACAGTTCTTTTTTTTAACTGTGAAATGCAGTATCAGTTCAAACAATCTTAATGTGAACTTACCCATATGCATCAACAATTTCCTGAAAAGCAGAGGTAAATTTATTTGTGCGGAAGTAGGTTGGTGGTGATTCTCTTGTATGCAAGACCTGGAAAATGGCTCCAACTTGAGAGTTCGAGTCAAATGCACCCCGCTGCAATGCCTCCTGAATCTGCACCAAAAAACCTCAAACTTAAAAATAAATAATCTACTGCAAAAAGCATTCCTCCTAGATTATAGAGACCAATCATAATTCAAATAAGATTAGGATGACACCAATTAAAATTTTCAAGCAAGGACAAAAGGAACATCTGTTAAAATGTAAAGCACAAGAGGAAGAAAATCAATACCCGTTTTGTGGCGAAAACAGGAGCCCATCCCTCAGCCACAAGACATTTCTTCGTTACATCAAGGCTAAGCATATTCAGAGTGTGATAGATTGATTTCTCCTTCTTCACCTTCGGAAGTTAAAAGAAAATATAGTTTATTGACTAGACTTAATCCAAATGATTTCGAGCATCAGTTTATGACTTCAACAGTGCAATAGCATCTCAATGCATTTCATGTGCAAGAGGAAAATATAATCATATGTTACATAATATATGAAAAACAGAGAAAATTTGACCATCAAGTAACATAATTTAAAGTTTAGAACAGACTTTAAGGTTCCATTGCTCAAACTGATCTCCAATAGTGCGCAACAGATTGTCCCGGTGAAGCAATCCAGCATCTATGGTAGTTTTTAGCTCTGAAATTCTTCCTGAAACCTGAAATTTATGATGATCATAGAGATCAGTCAGGTAAAAACATTCCCAACAGTCATAAATGAATTGCAGAAAGATTCAAGTTTTCTTGATGCATGAAAATAATTGGAACAAGGCCACAAAGGGAGGGAAGGAGGGATGTTCCTAATCAAGAAATAAAATTGAGAGAGTGGTCTGTCAAGAAAAGATCTAGCTGACAGGCATATTCAGACAATCTATTTAATAGAGAACTGGAAGGCCTGGAATGCCACTAAGGAACAACATATGATGTTAAACAAGCAAGCACCAGTCTGCCAAACCATCAAGAAACTAAACAGAAGTGATAGTCTAAAGAAAAAAATAACCACACCTCAGTAATCATGAGAGCCTGTTTGCCTAGGTCCTCAGCAAAAGGATAGCGATTAGCTCCAAAAGCTTCACATATCTTGAGAATTTTATTCTTTGCCCTTTCTCCAGAGTAGAAAACCACAAATACGTTTTTGTCCATCTGCAAATTAACATTCAAAAATCAAATACAACACAAAACTCCGTACAAGATTAGACAATAATCTATTAAAAAGTCCAAAAGTTGAAAAGTAACTCAGGCTAAACAACACAAATAAGGATGACCCAAGTGGATTACATAATAAATCCTACATTTGGTGGAACTTGAACCTGGAGACTTAAAGGTTCCAAGGCTTGCTCCTTGCCATAGGGACAAATTTTCATTGACAAGTAAATAATAATTTTGAAAAGAGTAATCTCTGTAATAATATAGAAATATGCCACATGAAGTTCTAATCGAATATTCTTATTGGCGTACGATCATATTTTACTAAAAAGATTTATAGCCATACATATAAATATAATGAATTTTTAAGACATCTATTTTGAAAAAAAAAAAAAAAAAAAAATATTAGATGCTACCCATTTTTATTATAAAAATTGCATGAAAAGTTAATTGTTTAATTTGACCCCTCTTTTATATATAAAAAAAAACAACAAAAAAACAGAAGTTTACTATCACGTCTATACTAAGTTTAGTTATTTTAGCATTGAATTTGTATGTGGCTATGGTCTTGAACACATGCAATATAATCTCTGTTTGATACTCTTTCAGAACACAAAATCTCATGTCTTCAAATAAATGGCACATTTTCTGCACATACTCTTTATTTGATACTATTTCAGAACATAAAACCTAAGGTCTTGAAATCAATGATGAATTGTCTGCCCAGCACATTATGAGGACTTTGCAAGTCTGAGTAACATAAAAAACATAATAAACATTCTTTCATGTACATGTGAGTGATATCCATCTGCAATTTGTGAAGCAAACACTTCAAATATATTGTGTGTGCCATAGTCAAATTAAGCTCCTGTCTCTCTTCTTTCTCAAAATATTAAATAATTTGAACAAAACTGCAAAAACAAATTTAACCTTCTCTCCAGAAACAGGATCCGTGACGGGTTCCTCCGCAGGAACCTGCTTGAGGAACACATTGCCCCTAGTTGCACGAAATAAAATCCTCTCAAATGCCATAGATTTTTCCCTAGGAACAAGGCCTGTAATAAATCCCAATTTCACTTGCTTTGATGAATCTGTTGAGGTTCCCTAAGAACATCAGAGAGATTTTTATAAGTGAAGGTATGACATTATAGATAGATATTACATCATACTGAAAGAGAGAGGGTGCTATACTTGCTCCTGCAATAAAGGAGTTTCTATGGATTCATCAGCCATTTGCCGTGATTCCATTTCTCTCTGCTGAGCTGTAGCACTGCGTTGAGCAGAAACAAAAAACTCACCAGCCTGAACAGAAAAACAAGTTAGCATTTTATGCAATTATTATAAAGCATTACAAGCAGAAAGCAAATGAAACTTTGAAAAGAGAGATCCTCTTGATTGTAGAAAGAGTGACGAATATTAAAAACTTACTTACTTGAATTCAACTCCATTAAGAACATACATATATAAATCAGAACAAAATATGACATAAAAACTACAGCATTGAATTATCTTTTATCTGAGTTAATATGAAGTAACAGTGGCTATTGACTCTATCCAATTAGTAGCCCAGTGTCTCAACTCAAATGTTTTTGTCATTCAAACATGTATAGCCAAACTACATACATCAGCAACTTTAATGGCCATATGTGTGTTACTGTTTCTCAAGATGTAAAAATATTAGTAGGAACTAGGAAGAGAACCATGACAAAAAATCACCTGAGTAGGGCAGCAAACAAAGCATACCTTTTGCAAAACAAGCTTATACTCGACCAGCTCATTATAACTACGTTGCAACTTTTCACCATTTGCATTCATTTCAACGAGCTCTGCCTCAAGTTCTCCAAGTTTCACCTAAAACATAATAAAGAAAAAAAAAGTTAAATTCAAGAATAAAATAAAGGACTAATTTCTAGGCAATAGATGATGTACCTCTAAGTCATCCAAATCAATGTCAGCTCGTGCCACAGATTTTGTTGAAGGGGAGAAACCTGCTTTTAGTATTTGCTCCTTGAAAAAATGCAACTTACGAGCCATCTCTCCACATCTTTTAATCTTCATGAGAAAGAGATGTTAAAAAACAATGACCAAAAAACACAATATGAAGAAAGAGAGAGAGAGAGAGAGAGAGAGAGAGAGAGCAAATTATGGAAACAAAACATCACATCATAAAATTTGTTTATACAAGTATAGTCTCCAATACAATAGAAAGAAGTAAGCTGAGCTGTTTCAAATAAACGTCCATCGTTTAAAATCCTATAAAGCCAGCTGAACTCTTCTAGGACTTTCTAAAAACCAGCATATGCTATAAAGTGCGTACAATAAATCAGAAACTGAGCTTTCGGCTAAGTGATGTAGTAATTTTGGTTCAAAGAGATGTACCATTATTTATTGTCAACATCTTTCAGCCAGTGAAATTTCTACTAGAACATAAATTCCAACCCTAAAGTTCTTCAAAGTACAAGAAAAAGAAAGAACGAACAGCAGCAGCATGTGTTAAATATTAATATATCAATCACACTATTAAAAACGCAGTAAAGAAATACCTGAGCAGCATAAGTTCGCTGAAATGGACTTTTCTCAGAATTGAGCTGTAAGACATCACAAAAAAAAAAAAGCAGTATTAAATCTCCACCAATTGATCCATCAAATCTTAAAGAAATTTAAAAATAAAAAACTAGCTTTTCATGAAATTAAAAAGAAAAAAGTAGAAAAGAAAGAAATTGATGGACAAAACCAAAACCCTAGCATTAGCAATCATCAAAAAAAAAAACCCAATAAACCGATCTCTACTACAAAGAATTTCCGGCACATAATTCCAGTCTACGGTTTTTATGAACTGCGATCAAAGACTAAAGCACTGAAATTCAAGTTTAATTCTAAAGTAGAACAAAGAGATACAACAGATTCCGATAGAATTTCGCATCAGAGAGCAGCATTAAGAAGTGTTCACGAGTAAAAGACAATGGACGGACATCTTTGAATTGAAGGAGGCCGAGGTCGCCGAGATAAGAGACAGTAAGGTGAGCGGACTCGATAGGGATGATGAGCTGGACCAACTGCATCGGCTCCGAACGGAACAGATCCATCGGAGGGCAGCATCCTCCACGAACGTCTCCCATTGGGTCCCGACCGTTCGATTATGTTAATTTTTCGATCACGAGAAAGCACGCCGAGGTCGATCACTCGAGTGTTTTCCTTTGAGATTTTTTTTTTTTTTTTTTTTTTTTGGAGTTCAAATAATCAGTACGTACTAAAAAACAAAAATCACGCCAGGGGAAAGAGAGTCTAAGGAACCTGTGGGGAGAGAGAGAGAGAGAGTTGTAGATTGTAGGGATTTCGTCCTCTACTTACCTACCGCCACAAGCTCCCACGTAAGCCTTTCCTTCTTTTCACCGGTCGAGTTATCGTAAGATTTTTTTTTTATTTTTTTATTTTATTTTTGAGAATACTTGGAATATTTACACTTTCCCCCGAATCGCTTGTAATTTTTTTTTCCTAAAAATTTGTGATTAGTCGTGCACATGTTCTTGTATTAAAAATAATAATAATAATAATAATAATAATAATAATATTTTTGGTAATTTGATTGCTAAAATGATGATAATACCTTTGATCATGGAACTTCCAATGTTTATTGTTTGTTTGTTAAAAGTTAATTACAATGCTCCTTAATGAATTATTTAAATTTTAAAAATTCACAAGTATGATTTCTAATTTATAAAACTAAATTTTAATTTTTCTTAGAGACGAACAATACTTTATAACAAAACAAAAAATTCGTTAATATTTGCGCAAATGATATTAGTAATTACTCTTTTAGTCTCAAATTGTCATTTAATTTCATACTTAAATTTTTTAAAAGATAATCAAATCTGGTTTCGAGCTATGAAGTTATAATTATAAAGCCCATGCTATAACATAGCCATCTGAGCTCGGGATCGCTTGAAAGCCATGGTTGGAACTTGGAAAAAAAAAAATTTACGCAACGTATCAAAAAAGTAATATTTCCAAATATTATCACTAACCTACCATTACCAATGGATGGCAGACCAGATTAGCCTTGAACCTAAATTCTGGATTTGTTTCACCGGTTCCCATGCCCTTGGATCACAGCTTTGTACCACTTAATTTTATCGTTTAGAAACACAAATTAACGCTTATTATAGGAGGGGAGGAAAAAAGAAAAAGACATGGAAGCAAAAGCTCTGTGCTACAACTAGCAGCAGTTGAGGATATGATACATGTCACAATCGACTACTTAATGACATACCAAACACTCAAATTATCTGTTCTTTCAAAAGCTCACAGGCTGAGTGATCCCAAAGAGTAAATCCCGCTTACAGAGGGTAACTGACAAGGCAGCATTCACGGTTAGCACGTTAGTTGGGCTATTTGACTTCCAATAGTCTCGATTTTTCTCATAGCTCGTCTTCATATCCTCCTAACGCTGTCACCATGAAGAACAACAAATCCCTCACCGGCTAGAGTTGCAACTGCATTTCTTAGCTGAATTGGGCCCAAAAAAGAAAAGACAAATGAAAAATGCTTCTAAATCAGTTTGATCTTATATTCATTTTTACTGGAGTGTGTAAGGAAGAAAAAGGCTTTATTCTCACATCATGAAGGTGAATTTCGCTGCCAGAGCTCTGCTTCTTCAGTTCATCCAGTAACTGTAGGATTTAATTAAGCACAGTGATCAATAAGTTGATTTTTGGGAGTAAATGAAAGCATCCAGCTTTAAATCTACAAAACCAGCTTACCTCTAACAATCGTATCGATGGTCCCCCAAGTTGTAGCTTATCCATTATTATATTGCGAGTTGCTGATAACACATTCTCCCTTCTCATCCTTTCACTCGCAGAAACTCCAGTGGTGATAAGATCCATATCAATAGTTCCTTTAGAGAGCAAAGAACAAATGGAAGCAATGGAAGCTTTCATTAGATTGTTTTTATGGGGAAAAAAGGATTTGCAATAAAGGAGAATTGTGGCTGAATTATTACCAGTGGAGTAATCAGTTGCCGATTGCTGCATAGCAACTTCCAAAAGCCGGAATGCCTCAGTTACATCACTAATTTCAACCTACAAATATAATAATGGAATTTCATTATTCTGTTCATAATGAAATCACTACAGCTGCTGAAGATAAGCCTATGCTAACTAACCCATTCTGAGAAGCGAATACGAGCCAAGGCTTCACTGAGGCGTATCAGACTCTCAATTTGCCTTGGTGTTGCTGTGATGACCTGTTGACATATTGAAACACGGAAAAAGGAGTAAAAACAAGTTAGCAAGAAGGTACGTCTAGATCATACTTGATCCAGAATTCAAGATTCTGCTAGCAATACAGGGTTCTCTCTATCCACCAATGAATGATCATACAGAAAGTTCGATAATGAAGAAAAGAACAGGGGATGGGAAAACTAAATGCATCATACCTTTTTACTACTGCCAGGGAAATTTCCTCTTTTCCTCATCTCAACATATCCTCGGGTTAACTGTTCAGCAGCTTCATCAGATAACTGTGGGTGAATATTCTTGCGGCCATAGCTTACGTATGCTGTTAAGGTAGCAAGATCTAAGACATCCTGCTCAGCAACCTGCTAGTAGAGGCAAGGAATTACATTGATAAACCAGGGGACAAAATCCCAAACAAGATAAAGCATAAGAGTTCAACAAACCTCTGTGTCCTCAAAATGTAAAGAAACAATATGCTTAGCTAGACGCCTATCTGTCTGTTCATCAGCCTTGTCGAGAATCAAGTAGATTAAATCAAATCTGGGAAATGAGAACCAATTAGGATGGAATTATGGTTACAAATAACTGCATAACAAGGATCCCGTACTTTTCAAGCAATATCAGACCTAATTCTACAAAGTGCCAATTAATTATAGCCATAACTGACAAACATGAGGACCACAAGGGCTATGGATATAACACCTCCAACAATATTTGAAACTTGATATACAATTATTTAAATCAAGAAACATGGGCAAGGCAACTGTATGATAGTATCAAAGACCCTGAAACCAGCTCAAACTTCAAGTTGCATGGCACTTGTTAGATGGTAGAATTCATCTTTACCTGGACAGCAAGGTTGGAGGCAGGTGTATGTTGTCAATCACAGACAAACGTGGATTATAGCGTGATCCACTAGGATTTGCACAAGCCAAGATTGAAGTCCTTGCATTGAGAGATGCAATTATACCAGCCTTTGCTATTGAAACAGTTTGTTGTTCCATCACCTGGAAAATTGAAATACAATCAATCAACGGTTGTCAACTTTCGTAGCATGCACAAGAAGAAAATGATGAACAGTTGAAATATGGAAAGCATTAGCCACTGCAATTTTCTCATATTCAACATTGCAGCAGTGCATAAATCATGTCTTGATAGGGAAAAATAAAGGCAAAGCATTACCAACCTCATGCAGCATGCTCCGTGCATTATCAGACATTTTGTCAAATTCATCAATACAGCAAATGCCTTTGTCACTTAGAACAAGGGCTCCACTTTCCAAAACCTGAAGGTTATATCATAACTCATAAATGAAGTCAACCACCAAATTCCTATATTCCAATTGATATCTAGATAAGAAAGTAAGAAAAACATATCATACAGTTTCCCCTGTTTCAGGATCCTTGGTGACATAAGCAGTCAAACCAACAGCAGAGCTCCCCCTTCCGCTGGTGTAAATGCCACGTGGAGCAAGCTTGTGAATGTACTGCAGTAGCTGGGACTTGCTGGTTCCAGGATCACCAACTAAAAGGATATTGATGTCACCACGGAAGCTAGCACCGGATGGCAACTTTAAAGCGTTCCCACCAAAAAGCTTCATTGATTGCAAATAACTAGCTATTACTATCTAAGCGAAAAAGAATGTCTAATGTCTAATACCGAAAAACGATAGTCATGATACCTGGCAAAGAAGACCTTTCTTTACATCATCCAGCTCCCAGATGTTGGGTGCCAATGACCTAGTTAATCTTTCATATATATCTGGTTGTTTGGATAACTCTTTCAACTCTTCCACCTACATTTTCAAAAAGGGCCATTATACAAGTAGCCAATATAACTGAATTTTGCAAGAAAAGGGTAGGCGATCTGTTAGACCTTGTCTTCATCAAACTGGACATCATCCTCGACTCTTTGTGAGACCTCATCAACTTCCATAGGGTCCTCAGCCATCATTCCTGACTTATCAGTTTTCTTTATGTGAAGACAATCAATATAAGTCTGCAAGCAAAGGAAATAAAAAAAAAAAAAAAACTTTATTGAAATGCTTGAAGAGCTACAAATATAACACAAGTATAAGAGAACACATACCTTGAACAGTGATTTCACAGTTCTTTGTGTTGGCCCAACTCTGACACTCATAGCCCTGTAAATGCCAGTTACCTATTGCAATATACAAGAACATTGAGCAAAAACAGCCAGGCTACTGTGTGATCACAGAACATAATTTCATAAGGGTCTAACCTCAACCCTGTCCCCAGGTTTTCCAGCATCCACCAGCTTATCGTGCATCAACAAGCTCACTGTGTGTGGTGTCCCTCCTTCAGGGATCTCATCTGGTGTCTCCTGGAGCCTCACAATCTGCTTATCAGCAAACCTGATGTTTTGGCATACAAACAATTAATTTTGGTCTCGTAATAACTCAAATGCATAAAATTTTGATTCCAAACTAACCAAACTTATTTAAATAACCAGGATCAAGTTAAAATGAACTCAATGATATATAAACAACCTATAAAACATGGAATTAAAAAGTTAAGCAGGTCCTAACATCAATGCAACTAAGCAAGTTCACTTACCGTAATACCTACTGAAACTTAAACTGTTAGTTACCTGCATCGATTGTGAACCAACGTCATTGAGTTCTTGGCAAGGCACTCTTGCTTCGAGCATATTGTAGGCTCAGTTATTCGTCCTTATAGCACCGACAAACAACAAACAATTCCATTAGCAACATTACCCCAAAAATCAAACTTATAAAAAGAACATCACATAAACAATTACCTCTATCCACGACAACAGGATCAGAATGGTACCCACAAACAATACACCTGAACACTGCTTCCCTAATCTCGGGAATTATCGAACTACATCGAATAACCATCCCCTTCAATGACACCATCTTCTCAATATCTAAACCAACCAAAAAAAAAACAAAAAAAAAAAAATCAATTCAACACTCATATAGACACGCACACACACAAAATGAACATTCTAAGGAAAATAAAAGAAAACTGACCGGATGGGTTGAGATTTCTCATGGAATTAGAGCTCTTCAGATTATGAATCCGAACTTGCACGTGTTTATCAAACAAAGGATTGATCAAACTAACTATGTCCATCAAAACAATATCGAAAATTGCTAAAACCTCGAGGGGATACCTCATCATTTTGTTATACAATTCAGAGTCATAATTAAAAACATCATGAGCATCAACGTCAATCCACTCTCCTTCTATTTCAAGTACTCTATGTATCAATCTCGTATACTTTCCTTCTCCATAGATATCATTGCTTAATTCTTGGGGTGCTCTGAAATGCTTGATGAACATTTGGATTGCATTTTTGACGTCTTGGACGCTAATGTTGGTACCCCAAACGAATGTAGGAGTCGCCTCCTCCATATCGTCGCCGCCATCGGATGATGGTGGCGGGAAATCGTCGGTGGAGGATGGGGTGGCTGCGGCGGAGGCAGTTGGTGATGTGTCTGAGCGGCGGCCACGCCTGGTGGAACGGGATGGGGTTGGGGTAGATGACGAGTTGGCGAAGCGAGAGGGGTTTGGAGGTGGGGTTGCGGTGGCGGATGGAGTGGAAGTTTGCCGGTGACCACGCCGGCGACGATGAGCTGGAGAAGAGGTGTTTGCGATGGGGCTGGAGAAGGAATCATCAGGTGATGAAGGACCTGCAAACATTTAGATTTAAAACCAATAAAAAAAACCCTCTAAATTATACTCTAAATATATACAAAAAAAAATTAAGGTTCTAAAGAAAGGAAACTACCATTGTTGAAATTGGCGGGGGAGGAATCAGAAGCCATGTCTAAGAGAAGAAGAGAGGCACAGAACGAGGGAGATTAGTTTGAGACTAAAGTGAGAAAGAGACCGGCACCGCCTGCTGGGGGTAAGGGGATCTTATTTGGCGGGAAATGATAGATGATTTTCGCGCCATAATTGATGTGGGCCAATGGGCTTTCGTCTTTTGCACATTCAAGGTGCGGGCCTTTGGCGCCTTAGCCTCTTAATTCTGAAACTAATAAAAAAAAAAAACTTGATTTGCCTAATAGCACATTGTGATTGGGCCCAGAGACATTACGGTCCGTTATTTGGCCCATCGGCATAACGGTCCCCTGCAAAGATTTTGACAAGAGTACTCAAAGTCCTGCAGCCGCCTCTCTACACATATTTATATATCTTGTGTCACTGTGACCATCAATTTTTTCTCACAAAGTCAATTTTATAGAAGGATTTTATGTTTGATGTACTCACGTCTTATAACTTTATATACTCTCAGTGAATTAAACGGTATTATTTTATTAAAAAAATTATTTATATTTATTTTTAAATTCATTGATATTGTATAAATATATATACACCATAAATAGATCAAACATAAACTCTTTATAAAGAATGCAAGAACCATGTTTACATGTTTTGAAACTTAGTCTTCTATAATCCATGCGAAATTATGCTTCTTGTTTATTCTCCGTTAGTGCTCGACATTTTGATTTTTAATCATCCAATCCATGAAGCTTCGGGCTTTCACATCCTGCCTATTCCCCTTTGGAGCACCCACTGTGGACTCACAGGTAACCTGTCATACTCATCCAAACACTTGATTTGAAGTTGAAGAATTTAGGATTAACTCTAATACTACTTACTAGATGACTACTACATTATTTTTTTACAAAATTTATTAAAGTGCGCAAGGCACATTCTTACTCTTTTATACTCGATTCATTAATGTACTTTTGCCTGTTCTGTTAGGTGTTGTTTGATATGAGATGATTGATGCATGATCTAAACTTTGTGATTAGATCATTGTGTTCGGTCATAACTTTAGAATCATACGTGACAGCTATTTTAGATCGACGAAAATAATTACATCATTTTATTTTAAGTTGATTTGAATTTTATCTAAAATTATCGTAAAGTTTTATTATCGAGAGAACAATGGTATTCAAAATTATTTTAAGATAATTTTACCATCAAAGTGATACTCACCAAAATATATTTCTCTACCAAATTTAAATTTTTATAAACACTTAGCTCTTTAATCATCTTATATAGAAGGCTATGTTAATATGTTAATAACTTTGAATTATACTCATTCAATACTAATTTACACCTAATAATTTTTTATAAAATGATAAATTATTATTTTATAAATTATTCATTCAATAAAATTGAAATGTTACTTCCAATAAATAGTTTAATTGTTAATAATATTGTTAATTTTTATATTTTATATTTACTAATTTTTTATAAATTATAATATTATACTAAACATAATATTTTAAAATCATTAATTATCAAATTATTTTAATAATTTTATCATCATTAATATTAAACAAAGTGAAATAATATTAAAAAAAAAAGCACTACCTTAAATCACTTACTGAAAAATTAAAGGAAAGAAGTCCAGGCAAAGCAAAGGAATGAAAAAAGCGAATGCTTCTTTAGTTTAGATTAGAGTACTCAAAAGCCCTAGGGCCGCTGGTCTGTCCCCCTTCACCGATAAATCAAGCAAACAAAACAGTATCCGGGTTGTAGCACATATTAATAGCATGTACCCAAATTTACTGTAGAAAAAAAGGCAATCCATGGAGTAAGAAATGATCTCACTCTTGCTGTTGTGCAGCTTGCCTTGGCGTGGGTAGGTTAGGGTTTTCCACTGTTAAAAAAAAAAATTAAGAACTATTTAGGGTTCAACACAAACATTTTCTTTGACTCTCAAGTATAACGTACATAGCCCTTTTGAAGACGATGATAAAAAGTTCAGTCTTCCCTCATCATCAATGGCCGAATCACATCACATTTGAGAGGTGTCACTGTTTGACAAATTTTTACTTCTGACTGACTAGCTAGGAGCTTTCTTTCCCCGGAACTTAAGCTTTTTTCTTCAAACAAAAGAAATGAAAGTAGAAACTTTGTATGTCAGGATTTCCTTCATCCAAGCAGATCAGACTTTGTTGAATAGATAAAAACTCCATGATTAATAGATCTGTTTATGATTAGACTCGTTTGAAACAAAATTTTTATAATATAATTTAAATTATTATTTAGTTTATAAAATAATTTTTTTAAAATTGATTATGAAAAAAAAATATATTAATATATAATATTTCTTAATTTTTAATATATTTTTAAATAAAACTATTTTTTTTAGCACCGATTAAGCTGCTGTAAATAATTAGCTGCATTTTTGTTTGTCTTCACTGGCAAAAATGGAGAAACATAGAGCTGAGTGACCAGTGCCCGTATCTTACAGAAACACACGCACACACACATTTATATTATAGATTAATGTAGCTTTTCAACGTATATTTTACGGCATGGAAAAAGACGTCTGCATTGGATTCGACAGTCGACAATAATGAAAAACTGATGTATGATGATTAATTAACAATAATTATAGTATTAAAAAAAGAGTCAACCAGATTTGAGATTGATTTGAGTCCAATAACAAGATGGATTATCATTATTTATGCCTTTTAAGGTAAAAAACTAATAATTATTTGCCATCAAAATAAACCAATTTGATTTAACAGTACCAGAGTTTCACGACCTGGCTGCTGGATAATTTCATCAAGATTCGAGAATTATCAAACTCAGATTAATAAACAATGATTAGAATCAGCTAATCTTGGAAGTTTGCAATTCTGCATGCCGCTGCTGACAGTTTCTTACTCTTAACTATCTGTTTAATTATGACTTATGACATTATTTTGTTTCTTCCTCTTCTACTTAACTATTTAGTACTATTAGCTATCTTTTTTTTCCCTTTCAATATCCAATGTAATTGGTACAGAAATTCCACATACTTTCACGGTTTTCGTCGTACATATGGATATTAATACTTTGCTCAACACTTTAGTGTAGATACTGTTCATCTATAACTTTCTGGTTTACCTTTCATTCAATTTAAACACATGCATCAACTGCTAGAATAAGTGGATTTCTACAAGGAAACCGAATTATTATTTAAAATTAAATTTTAAAAAATACAATCTTTAATATTGATAAATAGTAAAACAAGTGAACTGATCCAGGCTTTGAACAATGTTTTATAAAGGTGAAATGGGTTTGACTTAGTTCGACTCAATCCAATAAATCAGTCAATGCTAGCTGCTAGGCTTTTTTTCAAACTTTCTTCTTCTTATTTTGTCTTCGGTATTTGAGGGCCAAATAAATACCAATATTTAATCATCTATTCCGCAAGGTACAAACCCAAATGGACCAAGGCAGTTCAAAACCTTATAATTAATATACACTAGTAAACCAATAAACCTGGTAAACTCTGTTTGCTCCATAACCCTTTTTAATGCATGTTCAACAAACAACAATTAATCGATGCTTTCTTATTCAAACCGTTCTTTCAGTCTTTAATAAATCTGAAAGTAGAACAGTTACATGTTTTTTCATCCACTAAAATAAAATATCCTTAAAAAACTGGCGAAGAAAAGAAAATTCATATTTGATAGCTATAATTAAAACATATTTGCCTTTTTAACATAGACCTATTCGCATTGAAATATAGAAAAAAAAAGTTGATACATATTGTACTATTTCCCACCTTTTCAATAAAAAAATATTCTAGCGACCAATATTGAAGGAAAGCTATGTATTTATATATATATATATATATATATATATATATACACACACAATCTCACATACATTAATCTTACCAATGAATTCTAATATTCCCTAACTAAAAAGGTCCCATGCTCAATGTCCAAACTGCTTACGTGAATAAAATGATGATATCTCATCTATGTTAATATATATTATTTAGACTTTTTTATATTCTCTAAAATTTTCGTGTTTGATATATACATTTGGTCGTCAGTATGAATATAATTCTTTAAATATATAAATTTTTTAAAAAAAATAAGTATATATCTTATTAGACATATATTCATATCAAACACTCACTTGAGTCTAGATAATATGGCTTCAGGATCAATTCTAACATTCTTACAGCAAATTTCACAACGAAGAGAGTGTAGAAGGGCATAGATTTTGTTGATCTTCATCATTTTAAGTTTGATAGTTAATGTTGTTGAGTTAATTTTAATTAGCTGGGTTGAGAACTGAAAGCAACTACTACTAATCAATAATTAATGCGATTAATCAACTTCTATATATTAAATTAATTAATATCATACTTTTATCATGTGCAACAAATATCTCTTCATGCACAACTTTGTCATTCTTTCAATCTCTCTTTCTATTACTGTAATTCTGTCTATAATAAGCCATCCTAGAAGTGGAAGCTCATCACCTCAGAGAGAAATCTACTCCATAACTTTCTAAGGGAGAGTTCGATGCACTTATGCAAAATAAATTAACTGCATATATATATATATATATATATGAAAAATTATCTCGTTTGTAAAATTTTTCGATTTTATAAAATAAAATTAATAAAATATATTAAAAAAAATAACACTTACGAATAATTTTTTCACTTCGGTAGTAAATATTAAAAAACTCATAACCATTATATGAAAAAAAGATGCTTTTGTACTTGACTTCTTAAATACAAAGGATATATTCCAACCCTTTTTTTTTTTTTTGGTGTCATTGAAGGGGCACCGATCTTTTCCTATATAGTTAGTGTAATTATGTCCTAACCATAAAAATCAAACTCAAAGCTCATAATTAATTGCTTTCTAATTAAAGACATGATCATATAAAATCCATAAGATCCCCCCACGTCTTTTTTACCTTCTAAACTATAAAATATCCATCTCAAGAGCTTAGTTCATCATGCTTTATAGCTATAGCAAGCTAGCTAGGGGAAACTCCCATGCCACAAATTTGATTAAATTAATTAAAGATGTGACCAGCACCTAACCAAGGATAAAACTATATATTCTAAACAGAAGAGATGCAATATGACACTATGCAAATTCAATAAATAATTTAAGGCTTCCTATGTATTAATAAAAATAAAAATTATAAAACAAAAAATCTGAAAGCGTGATAAGTTTGCAAATGAAGTGAAGTTTCTTAGTTCATCTTTCTGTGCATTTTTAGCAGCCGTGTAAGGAACAGGATCCTAATCTGATGATCACTTAATCCTTTGGCAAGTTTCCTTCAAAGCTGATGTATTTTGAAATATGTAGCTAGCTGAGTTTGATACCTACGCATTGGAAATTTTAAACAAACACAACAAACTATAAAACATATAATAAAAATTAATCATCTCAAAAATGCTTTGCAGGTATTTTTTTTTTTTTTTTAAAAAGAAATCTCAATCGGAGAATAAAAAAGATGTTATAAATTAATGTTAAGATTCAAATATCAAATTTAATAAATATTATATCTTAAAAATGATCGCATAAATCGATCAAACTAAACTTCAGTCCCAAAATCTTGTAGTTTTGAAAGGCATAAGAAGTGATTTGTATGTCAGCAGGCGGCAGGCTTGTTCCTAAACCAGCAGAGAAACGGATAAACATGGAAAAAGTTGGGTTTTTCTTTGGTTCATGACTAAACAAGGAGAATGCAGATTCCAATTGAAATCATAATAGAAATATGAATAAAAAAATCGGCAAGAAGACAAACAGCTTAACCAATCTGTAATCGCCACATTTTAATATTAGAGAGACAAGATCATATAATTGCAGGTCTTGGAATTTGGAAACAAAGAAAAATAATACATAAACTAACTTACTTCTCACCCCCCCTTTTTTTATTTCTTTAAAACTTTGATGAATATCAGATATGTACTAGGGCAACTACAAGATCAGCTACTGTTACCAAATAAGGCAGGGAAATGGGAATTCTAACTCAAAAAGATGGTTAAAATTGCTAGAGCAAAAAGGCAAGCAATTTTTTCCTTCAAATTTTCTTCAAAAAGTTGCTAAGATTTTGGGTGAAGGAAAAATTGCGTACCCGCTGACATGAAAGGATTAAAGGGAGATGCATATGCAGAAGGAAGAAGAGCTTCTGCAGGGAGCGAAGCAGTCGAAGTTGTAGTAGCCATTGTTAGAGCAACAGCAGCATTGATTTGATTAGGTTGCTGCAACTGTGTCTCTCGAGAGGAGCATTCCCCTAGTGAGTGATGATGACCTTGATCAGGGCCTTGATCATAGAGAATACCCTTAAACACATGCCCTTCAATATTCACAGCCGTCCGATAAGCATACTGATCAGCTGCATCTTCAATTGAGCTCACCCGAACACATTGAAAAGTTGCCGGATAAGTCACTTCAGCCGGAAAATTTCTCACTTCTAACCCTAGAAAAAGACACCCAATAAAAAGAAAATGGAAAATTTAAAACTAAGCAAATCAACTTTACAAACAAGAAAAAAAGATTGTGACATGGCAGCTTGTTTGTCCCTCTTTGTATAGTTATGTCCTTGCCAAAACTTCATTCTCACAGTTGAATAGAAGGAAAAAAGGTAAAGATAAAAGACCTGCTAGGGTTGCAAACTTGCTATTAATATATCCTGACCAATCCATTTATCAACACACAAAATGATAGTAAATAAATCCGTGTGTATATACACATGATTGATGTATATAACTAAATATAAAATGGAAAAGGCAAAGGTAGTCTACCTGAAGAAGGATTTTGTCTAGGCCTTTTGGGGTTGTGTAATGGGAGAAGGTGGTGCTGTTGGGGAACAGGGACAGAAGAGACTTGTTGTTGGTGTTGCCTCTGACGCCTTCTATAGGCAGGAACCCAAGTGCTTTTGATGTGAGTTTGACATTCAAATCCTTTGCTCCTACAACAAGTCCTGCACCTCATGTAACCACAATCTTTCTTAGCTTGGTTGCCACAGTCTTGACACCTTGTGCTTCCAAATTCCCCTTCCCTCGACATCATCATCATATCATTTTATTCATTCAAACCACTCGTATATATATAATATATATATATACCCAGTACTTTCATTTTTCCTGTTCCCAAAAATCTTCTTCTTCTTCCTTTCTTGACAAAATCTCTTGTCTTGTTTTACACTACTACGCACTGACAAGGGAAGATGTTATTGTCTAGGTGGGTTGTTTAGGTGCTAGAAACGATGTTGCTGTTTTATCTTGATGAGCTTTGTTCAGACATGATCTTTTTGGGTTCATAGCTAGTCTAATTTCCTGGGGGTTTCTCCGTTTTTTGTTTCCCCTACAAAGCTGTTTTAAGAGAAGCAAGTCTTTCTTTCTGGTCTCTCATCCCCAACAAAAAAGAAAAAAATAATCAAAGAATTCATGAGTTAAGAAATGGAATCACAGCAGTGTAAAAGCCGCTTCTTGGTCATCTTCATCACCCCACTCAAGTGTTGTTAAGTAAAAAAGAAAAAACCCGCAAGAAAAATAAAGCAAAAAATAAATTGTCCCACCCCACCCCTTTTTTTGCCTTCCCCTCGACCACATATGAACCTGATTTACATTGGTAATGGCCACTTTAAGTACAATTTGGCCTTTTCTTTATGTTTTTTATTTTTGTAGAAAGTGGCAACTGTTAGAAAAGAGCAAAAAATTACCTGTAACTCAGCATTTTTCTGTTTCGAATTACTGCTAAGAAAGCAGTAATAGATCTGCGTAGATCTAATCATTTTAAACAGTTGTTTGATTCAAACAACCTCTGGTATGGACCATATTTTCCCATCTTTCAAATAGATATATATGTAGAAGTGTGGGTAAAGAACTGACAGCTTCCCACTTTATATTTGTCCCTTGCACCCCAAAACCCTGCCTTTCTGAACTTAATTTCCTTTAACTCGCCAGGAAGTGGGATTTTCTTATTGGGTCTACATATATTTCCCTTCACCCCCTGCGGTCTCCGTAAAATTTCACCGAAAAATAAGTATATTTTTATGATATTGTATTTTTATGATATTTAAAATAAATATTAAAATATTAATAATAAATATTATATAATTTTAAAATATTAATATATTTAAATATATAAAAATTATATTATATTTATATTATTTTTTATCATATTATATTTTATTTCTTATTTTTTAATTGAATTCATGTTCTGTTTATTATTATCATAATCTACGAGCATAAGGGTTAAACTTGACCTATGAATATGGTTTTAGATTTTATTTTTTTTTAGTAGAACTGGAACAACTTAAAGAAACCTAGATTATGGCACACTCATAATATGGGTAGTTGAAAAATTATAAATAAAATTTATTTTTTAAAAAATTATTATTAGTGGGTAACTTTTATTTTTATAAAAAAAATATAAACTCATTTGAATTGAGTTCACTTGAATTTAATAAATTAAAAGTAATATTAAATATAGGTGACTGCTGTTAATTATAAAAAAAATGAACACTGTTTTCTTTCCCTTTTACTGGCTTTTTTCCATGAACGGATTTAAAAAAATAACCCTCGACGATTGAAAATAGAAAAAAATTAAATAAAATTTAAATTTAAATTTGTATGATATATTTTTTTTAAATAATTATATAAATTACTTAGATTAAACCCTAAATTTAACTCTGGGTATCTTTGATTCAATGCCTTTGAGTTCAAGGGTTTTTTCTTTTTAGAGACAATACACCCATAGTTTTGTGGGAAAAGTCAGGTACTCCTTGTTTTCAAATTTATGCTTGATTTAATTTCCCTTAAACAAACTCTATTTGTAACTCTCAAAACTTTGCTTGAAAATAAGTTCTTAGTTTTATGAAAATGAAAAAGGTATTTAGATGTCATGAAAATACTTACATATAAGTAACCACTTTTTTTCTTTTTTGGGAAGTAATCCCATTTTATTTTCAGAACTTAGAGAATTCAAAAACCCCATCTTTATGTTTATGCAAAAATGTAATGATTTACACTAATAAATACCAAAAATTTGTAAATACCGTCTTAATGCAATACTTAATAAAATGTTAAGTACCAAAAAATTATATTAACAAACGTAAAAGAAATTTGTTGGTAACGAAGAATTTAACAATATAGAATAAAGTGTTAAAAGAAAAGCACTGTAAAAAAAAATTAAATTAATTTGTTAGTGTATAAATAGGGAAAAATTGATCGGCATATGCCTTGATTTTAGAATTATATTATTCGATAAATTGAAATGAGGCAAAGGGCGTCGGTGCTTGGACTACTCTCACCATAGTCGTAAAAATTGTTTGAATTTGGAGGTCCACCAGCCAAGTGGCTCTGATAGCCCAAGTTTGCGGCTCAATAGTTTTCAAGGACGCCAAATTCGGTCATGTTTTAAAAGGATATATATATATATATATATATATATATATATATATATCGCATTTGACAGATCATTTAATTAAGTATAAGTTGCACTCTCGAAGTTAATTAACGTTACCCATTTCTCCACAGTAACTTTTCTTTCTTTTTTTTTTTTTCCCCTCTCTTCCTATGCCTATAAACTTAAATATTTGAATATATATATATATATATATAGAAAATTAACCTTCGATGCTCTCTAACATTGTTTATTCCTCTACAAAAGCCACTGAAACCTCCACCTCGACACCAATGATCTCAACATATATGATTTCATTGTTTACTTTTAGCTCAAAAGGATTTGCAAATGGCAGGAGAAAATTAAGACTACGACACCCACACAGATAAAAAAAAAGATCCTCATTCTCACTATAAAGTTGAATGCATGATATTAAGGATTGAAATGGTAAAATTAAAGAAAAAAGGTTTTCGACGATTTAAGAAAAAGGGTAATTGTTATTTATATCAAAATCGCTTCAAGCAGACGGGCGCATCACATTCTCTTTGGAGTAGTGGGGGTTCTGTAATCAATTGTTGAATAATTTGTAAAAATAAAAATAAAAATGTAAAATGTACCACACGTGAAGATACTTGAAGATAAGGACAGTGTGTACCACGCTACTTGCTAGCCAGATCTTGTGTACATAAGAAAAGACGTGTTAGAAAATTTTTTACTATTATTGTATCCTCGTGCTTTTCTTTTTTTTTTTAACAAAAAAAAATTGTTATTAATTAATTAAGAGGAGAGGCAGAAGCTCGAAACTGTTCATTTCATGTGATTAAATACGGTAGCATTAAAATTTTGAAATTAGAATTTAATTCGAAAAATTATTTTATACACTTTTAATGAATTTTTTAAATTTTAAAAACAGTGTTAATAGAATAATTAATACTTTTAAATATAATAAAAAATTAATTAAAAAATAGGATATTTGATAAATTTTTAACTTCTTATAGAGTTAAAAATATTTTTATTACTAATGTATCCAATACTAAACTTTTAATTTAATTTATTCATATAATCAAACTTAAATAAAAAATTTAAATTTTAAATTTTAATAATTATAATTTTTTTATCTTTAAACTACAATTATTTTTTTAAATTAGAGTAGCATTAGTAATTTGGGGGATGAGCCAAGTCATCACTTTAAGTTTATATAGTAGGGAAGAATATATATACCCCTAATTTAAAATGAAGTGAATAGCTAATTTTTTGCACCAATTAAAATTTTGTAATTTTCAATGTTTTAATACTATTGATAAAGTATTAGTTAATTATACTTGTTCTAAAATTAAGTAATTCATCAATCTAATCGAATAGATTTGATTTTGAAATGAATTAGATTTTAATATAATTTTTTATTTAAATTATTTAATTAATAAAATTTTTAAAATATTTTAATTTTTTAATAAAAATTTAAGTGCACAAATCAAACTAAATTTAAATTTAAACAAAAAATTAAAAATTATTTAAACTATAACTTAATTCAACTTAATTCAACCACCACAAATTACAACCTTAAATATATATATAAATCAATGTTTCTCTCTTTTGTTTTTTTTCCATTATCTTCCCTTCATCTAATCTGAAAAGGGAATACTGGAAGTGACAATATTCACACATTCACAATAGATTTCTTTATCCTTTTTCGTCCTTTCATTTGGTCTGAAAGAGGGGACAACATGAAAGGGCATTGGTCTTCTTACGCGTGTATCTGGAAAACCGAAAGACAGTCAAAATGGTGTTTGAACAGAGTGTTACCGAACGACAATAATAATAATAATAATAAATGTTTGAAGAGTTTTGTCGTTTTGGGATTTGGAAATGACAGCTGTGAGGGAAGTTTGCTTCGCTGTTCCTAAGAATGTTTTCCAATGTTCAATGATAACAATCAGTTATAAGAAGAAGAAATTAATTCTCACTATTTAATTAAGTTAAATCCCCTTTTTTAATACAAAGATATCTTTCTAGCCATGTAATTAGTGTAATGAGTATCAGCAAAACCAAGAATCCATCAACCTATAACTTGATCTTTAATTGATTATCAATATATTAAATATTTGAAGGGGTTTGAATTAAAAATTTAAGATTAATTGTAACACATAATGGATGTTTGGATTTTCTATCAAACTGTCCAATATATGGCATTTTGAATGGCCAAATTTGCTTGGTCCCATTACTTTTACTACTCCTTCAATGTCCTCTATATATATAAATATATATATATATATATAAATGGGTGAAAAAAGTTGTACTTTAAAAATTAAAATTTAATATTAAAATAAATAACTTTTTAATGAGTAATTGCTTTTTAAAATGAAAATATTTTATTTGAGTTTTTAATATTTTTAATTAAGTTTGTGTCATCTATCCAACTCGTAAAACCAACGGTTTTACTTGTAATTAAATTATAGCACAATCACTATGTAAGTAGATGAGAAAAAAATGAATAAAAAAGTCATATTAAACAAATAATTAGTGGTTAATTTTTAGATATTAAATGATATAATTATTTTTAATTTTATACCATTGTAATAATTTTTTAAAATCTTTTGACTAATTATTATAAATCGGTGCATGTGGTAGGAAACTATGTAAAAATGTTAAATAATGGGCGCAAAATTGTGGGGTTCAACAATTGATGAGTTGGCTTGGATTTCGACGTGAAAGGAAAAAGGTCAAGAATAATAACAGTCACACTAATTCGTTGGTGAAATGTTGGATTTTACAATTTTAGTGATTAAGATTTGGATATGTGACAAAATTAATTTCAATTAAATTAAAAAAATTATTATAATAATAAAATTAAATTAATATTTAAATTTAATTGTAACTATGATAAAATAAAAATATAAAATGATTATTAAAGATATTAAATTAAAATTTATGTATATATAATAAATAGTTAAAAATATATTTTTATTAAACAATAAAATTATATTTATGTTAAATACTAATTAAAAATATTAAAATTATATTTATATTGTAATATAAAATAATAAAAAATAGTGAAAGGGGTTAAAAGAGGGATTATCCTTACAGAACCACTAGACCCCCTAATCCTCTCTTGGAAACAAGAGGGGCAATGGAGATATATTAAGTGGGCACCCCACTAGCCACTAGGATTTCATCGCACCGAGGGTACAGTGACATCGAAAGGGACCTCAGTTCCTAATTAACTTCAAGTATATGATAAAAGCCAAAGATGGTGAGGATAATATAGTCGCCGAGATGATAAAAAAACTTAACAGCTTTTTGTTTAAAAGTTAGTCTCATTCAAAACTCTAATTATGAAATTTTTTTATTTGGTTTCATCTTTCAGAACGTACAGTTTTAGAAAGATATTTTCATATCTTAATCTGAAATAGTTGGGGATAAGAAAATAATTGATTGAGATACCAAATCCGAAACTTAGTACAACTAATTTAAGTAATAACTCTTTAAATATAATATTTAGTAAATTTAAATTTAAATTTTTTATATTTACAATACTTGTTCTTATTTGTGTCTCCTAGCTGTGGCGGGCAACGTAAAGGAGGGGGGCTCTCTGAGTTGTGGAAAAAAGGTTAAAAGTTCATTGTCTCGCAACAAAAATGGAGTAATTAATGAGATGTAGCGCGCTAGCAAAAGGCAATTGTTATATATATAGAAAAAAAAAAAGTAGTGAAAGTGATAAGCAATACCAAATGATGGGAATGAGAGTGGAATTTGTGATTAGATATGAAAATTTTTATATATTTTATCACGTCGTGTTTAAGATATATTATATTTATATATATATTAATACATTAAAATATATTGATAATTCGTATTATATAAATTTTAAAATATATATTCATATTGCATATTAAATATTTTGTGTATATTATATTTGTGTCATTGTATTTAAAATTATCAAAGTTATTTGTTACTTATATAAAATGCTCTATCCGACTCTTTTTCTCCCCACCTCTGGGATGCCCTATGGCTATGGGTGTTTCTACTTGGTGAAATTAAAACAACTTTTCCAACTACTAAACAAAGATTTAAACCCATTTTTCTGTGCCTATTATTAGAGATAATGATAATAATAATAATAATAATATAATTCTTATAGATATCCATTTCAATATCAAGAAATATTTTTTTAATTATTTGCTTCACAAATATCTAAGTAGTCATTTAAGATAAACATGGCATATAGACAAAAATGCATATCTTAATACTGGAATTACAAAATAACAACCAATTGTCACGTCTTGACAAAGGGCAATAGGACAATAAATAAGCATGGTTTCCGGAATGGGTCCGTATCATATCTTTTACAAATCGAAACAGAATCCAAATCCACGGCGATGCTGACTGTTGAGTTACTGTTGATAGTTGGTTTTTTCCTTTCCTTTCATTTCAGTCCCCAATCTGCAGCAGTTTTGATGGCCAAAAAAAATTTCCAAGGTTTACTCTTCGCTTGTCACGTAATCTCTTAAGCAGGACTAGAGGAGCAAGGGAGGCCACAGGGCAGATCAGGGGTATGAAATGATAAAACCGATAGTAGTTCACGACCCACCTGGGGAGTTGGGAAAACGAGACGATCTTTGACCTTATCTCCTTCACATCTTAAAGATTGGATTTGGCCCACTCTTGAGCAAGTTTTACTTGAATTACTGGATCCCTTACAGATAGAAGAAGGGATTTTAATTGTATGGGCATAGCCCCTGAGGAAAATTGGACTAAAGAAAATACAATATATACATAGTAGCAGGATGATGAAAAGGGTGTTCATTGGGCAGTGGAACCTGTTCTCAAGGTTAT
>JBBYHK010000007.1:2610435-2631140 GCA_038382065.1 Adansonia grandidieri | reverse complement strand
AAAAGTTCACTTTCACTACTCGACATGGTGGCAACCAATCAAAACTCCAGAGTAAATATTGAAAATCATATCATTTGCATAAGTTAATATGCAAGTGACTACCTATGAAATATCAATCATTTAGCAGAGACCTCCGTGACTATTATCTTATTGTCTATAAAACAATAATAGCCTGAAAATTATAATTCCAAATTCATTCTTACATATGAAAATCATTATGAACTCTATTAAGAGGAATAAAACAAAAAGGCAAAGGCAAAGGCAAAGGAAATAGCACAGACAAATTAACTTGGTTCTCCACTTTTTCTTCAGTGATCTGACCTTTTAACATGCAGATTTAAATTGACCAATGAGGCCGCTTTTGAAGATAAAAGGATCAGCAAGACGAAGTTCAAAAGTAGATCCGATTTTCTGCAGCTTCATCATCGTATCTGTGAAGGAGAACAGAGCAACCCTGAAGCATCTGCCCCGACGACTGCAAGATCACACACTGTACACAGTTGCCCTTCCTGGCTAGGCACGAAGCGAGTAGTGCAATACGGGCAAGATACATCCTTCTGTCCTCTGTAAATTGGCACAGAAGTTGCCCCACATGTCACGAATGGGTTTCTGAAATCATAGTTCAGCTGGGAGGCATCTGTCATATCCCGCTCAGCGGCTTGAAGCACTTGCCTCGCTGCCTTTGCTTGATTCTCATTTGTGGGGTTTGTTTCGAGTAGACGTCTAGCAAAGTTAGCTGCTGTAGCCAAGTTCTTTGCCTTGTAGCAGACAAGCATAGCATTTTGCAGAGCAAGTCTGAGGTGAGGCATTTGAAGGTTGCAGTGGGTAAAGTATGCAGCAAGCTCCTGTTGCCGCACCAGATTGTCTTTCATTTCCCTTCGCTTAAGCTCCATTTGCAGAGCGAGAACATACTCCTTAGCAATAATAATTAACTCCTTGACTTCATCAACTTCCCTCCTTGACTCCACAACAATCAATGGAATTGTATGAAGAATGCCGAGGAAGAGCCGAAGAGCCTCAGTAAATTTTCCAGCTGTTGTGGCCTTGTAACCAGCCTTCAGCTTCTCATCCAACTGAGAAAAATTGAACACAAGCGCCGGTGGAGACCTCACATTAGGACTAGCAGACTCACTCCATCCCCTCTCAACTGCCAAGGACACCACTGGTGCAGAGGAAAATGCTCGAAGATAACTATGGCTGCCAATGTGAAGATCAAGAAACATGGATTTCAAAGGAGCAAAGTTTCTAATGCCAAGTTGCCTGCTCAGCAAACGCATTGCGGTATCAAAATTACCAGCCGCGGCATGTTCAGCAGCAAGTGACGATCTCTGAATCCAAATCTGGCTTACAGGCATACCAGGAGTTGGAGCCACAAAAATAGAGGAACAAACACTGCCAGAAACCTTTGGGGTGTCTGCCTCAGGAGGAAGTTCCAAATCTTCAAGGTCCCATCCACCCTCCTCTTCATTTTCTTCAGCCACTTCCCCATACTCCAAAATTTCAGTAACATCCCCGTTCTGTAAGCCGTCAACATTGACCACATCAAGATCTTCACCCCAATCACCTTCTGCACCCTCCTCTTCTTCATCCACAGCACCCCTGCCAACATTATCCAATCCACCATCAAATATGCCTTTCATGACTCTCAGCAGAGGCCAATCACCACCACACGTAATGGGGGATGGAGGCATCAATAGGGAAGGTTCTTTCCCCTCCGGCAAAGGAGGGACATCATCTCCCAACTCGGCTGCCAACCTTTCGGCCACATCCTGTAGCCCATGTACTGATGCGGTAATATAAGCAAGAGGCAAGTGACCAGCATTCTCCAAGATCTTAACACGTTCCTGGATATCACCAAGGTACAAGGCATTGTGAAACTGACCCATAACATCATTCTTAACTTCTGCAATTTTCAGCATCTTGGACAACTTTTCCAGGTTACCATTTATAAGATAAAGAAAAGACAACCTCTCAAAGTTCCTTGTCCTCTGATAGGCATATTCCACTATACCAGCATTTCCTTGGCGAAGGGCCTCCACACCCAACCTATACCAATGATCTTTGTCATCAATCTCCTTAGCCGATGCAACAGCAATTTGAATATTCCCACTCTCTAAAGCTAAATTGAAGCGTGTTTTCTCGTCTTTGACAAAATGAAGAGCCACTTCAGGGAACCCCTTCTGTTGCAGATAAGCAATCATGGCCTCACCACAAAGCTGGGAGTTTCTTATCATGCTCATAACCTGATCATATCTCTTCCGAAGCAGAGAGAGCTTGAAAATGTATTCCGTAGCATCAATGACTATAGTCTTATTTTTCCCATCACGATCCAGGCAAAATATAGTATTTCCAGAAACCTTTGTTATGTATATTGGAACCTCAAGTGTTTTTATTATTCCACTATCTCCATTGGGAAGACAGTATTTTATATGGTTTAAGGTGGTGTAAATAAAAACACCATTTTCATCCCAGGCTCCACTCTTAACGCGTATTGTCTCGTGAAGAGTGCACTGGTGCACAAGCTTCTTGTTAGTAATGATAATGGTATGCTTGCTGAGCAAAGCAACACTCTCCATGTCGTTAGACCAAACAACATACTTCACAAAAGGGGTTTGAAGATCACCAAGAACAAGCCTCTGCTGGAGATCAAATATAATTACCCTATCCTCTGACCTACACAACAAGTTACCTGTTCCAGCATAAAATATTGCATCTGTAGGCACTGGGAGGCCACTCTTTTTAACCACCTCATTTTTCAGATTCTTGATTAAGACTTGGTTGTTGCCTTTGTCAAGCACAGCAAACCGGTTACGAGCCACAAATATAGCAGAACTACCAAGACCTTTCTTTGCATCCTGCAAACTGTCACTCCTACCAAAGCTGTCTTTTGGTATCACATACAACTCATAAGATCCTCCATCCACATCAGAGCAGATAAGAACAGCATTTTCTGTAGGACTGTAAGAAAGAGTTCTTGGACTTTGATTCAAACTTGTGGAACCAGGCCGTCGAATTGGAATCGCTTGTGCCTCTCTCTGAGTTGAAAAGTCATAATACCTTAAAAACCGATCCTTGGCATAAAACAGAGAATCCCCACTCACTGCAAAAGCAGGTCGCTCTCTCTCTAGCTTAAATACAATCATGCCACTATCATGTCCAGCTGCCAAAACATTCATCTCAGGATGAACAGCAAGAATCCAGAATCTGTCATGTTCTCGACGGAAAGTTTGAAGTCCAGTTCGCTTTGTTACATCCCACACCCGAATACTTTTATCCTCAGAATTAGATACAATGATGTCTTGTTTGGCATGGAACATAACACATGACACGTTATTCATGTGTCCTCTCAAGGTATCCACTTCCCAAGCCTTTGTATCTGCAAACAAATAAACAATTTACTCAATCCCACAACAATTCAAATTATAAATTCCCTGCTGCACAAAATAGACTGGAGAAGTTGAGATACTTGGCTAAAATATCAAAGCCATGTAACAAACAGCAAACTAAAGAAAATAAAACAATTAGACAAGCACTTATGAAAAATTTAATTAGACAACAAGTGTACCTAACAAAAAGCTTTGATCAATATGTCTAACATATGAAATATAAGTTGGAGAAGAAGGCATAGTTTTCAAATAATTACCATTCATACGCCACAATTTCACTTGGCGATCATCTGCTCCAGAGACTATCAAAGGTAAGGTGGGATGGAATGCAGCCCAATTTACTCCTCGGTCATGACCTTCCAAGACATACTTAACAACTGCATCAACACCACCAAAAAGATCTGAGTTCATCTGACTCAGCCGTAAAATGTCATCCACTGGGGATGCAGTCTTCTTTTTCAAGGAACCAATATCCCAAACTCGAACAGTCTGATCAAGGGAGGCCGACACAACAAGGTCTTCTTTAGGATGGAACGAGGCACACATAACATAATGATTATGACCAGTCAACACAGAGATGCAAGTTCGTGACTGCCAGTTCCATATGCGAATAGTCTGATCATCGCTGGCACTCACAATCCATGGATGCTCATGATGAAATTGCACAGTACGAATATAATCAAGATGTCCAAGAAGGGTGAAAAGACATCTATGCAACTTGTAGTTCCAGACCTTTATCTTGTAGTCATCCCCTTAAAAAACCATCAATTTTTAGTATCATTTGTATTGCACGAGAACCATATGCTTTGTAAAAGAAAATCATAGCACAAATGAAAACTTTTGAGCCAATGGAAATAAGGCTAGTTGCCCAGTGACAGGCTATTCTTGCCCAAGTTGACCAATATCAGAAAATCTCATACTAATAAACTCAACAGAATCCCTTGCAGCAATAAACAAACTCAATTGAAGTTTATCATCTAAAGTGTGAGGTTGAACAGCAAGTTATTTCTTGGTTCAAACAAGGGAAAAAAATGCTCTAAAGTTATTTCTAGGAAGTGTAGCCAGTCAGCCAAAATTACATTAATATTTTTTGTTTTCCGCAAATTATCCCTCCATAATTTTTATTTATAAATAACTAAATTTGATTGGTTATAAAACCTTATTAAATAAATATACTTTTGTCTCCTTAATTCCAATGATATAATCACTAATAGATGTGAAATGCAAATCTCATAAAATTGAATTTAAATTGTTATGAAATTTTATGCATTCCAATCCACGTTATTTACAAATTCTAACAGTATTATATACTCAAATATTTGAAACCATTTTTCAATGAATTGTATTCAAACTTTATATTTAAGAATCTTCACCTTCAAACCTTTGAATCATATTAATGTACCTAAAAAAAGGCATCAAACAATGAGAATAGAAAATTAGTCATTTACCAATCACTGGTTTTATTACAAAGATTATGACCCTCTTATACAAACATCGATGTTGTATTAAAAGCTCGGCTGTTAGGAGACTTTCCTATATTGGCTGGCTTCAATTAGTTCAGTCTGTTCTGTTCAGCATGCTGAACTATTTGTGCCATATCTTTGTTCTTCTAATTAGCATCCTAGGGTTAGAAATGAGATCAACCTGATTTGGTCAGCATTTTGCGGAAGGGCAAAGGAGTGCCAAGGGATACAAGCTGGGATGGGATATAGTCTGCTGTCCTGAAAGTGAAGGTAATTTGGGACATAAAAATTTTGAGGTTTTGGAATATTGGCTGTATTTTAAGGCACATTTGGTCCCGATTTTGCAGATGAGGCGCTCTTTTTCACAAACACTCCTTCATCACCTGGCATGCACTCTTGGATAGACTAGCTACTCTCTCCAGACTTAGTTCATGTGGGATTAAAATTCCAAATTTGAGCTGCTGCTTATGCAATGATGAGGTAGATTATAGAGATCATATTTTTATCACTTGCAGATCTGAAAGCTGTCTGACAGAATATCCTCAAGCTCTTATTTGTTCATAGCTAACCTACAGGCTGGTCAATTAAGCTATCCTGGGCTGCTCAAATTTTCATAGAGGAATTACTTGTTTCTCTACTTTTTGGGCTGGCTTGGTCACTTGTTTCTAGTATGTTTTGAAAGTTAGGAATAAATGCATATATTCCGGCAAAGTACCATCTCAGGCTTCTGTTCTCAAGCAAATTGTGAAGGACATTCAAGCTAAGATTCAAAGCAGACCTGCAACAGCTAATACACCCACTAAAGAGGAGTTTATGTGCAATGGTGCTAGTTGGAATCCTTTTCAGTGTTAATTTCTATGTTTTATTTGTATGAGTTATACTAGTAGCAGATTTTTCTACTTTGGTTGGTGAAATAAAACATTCATTTATCCAAAAAATAAAAAACAACAGAAACAGATCTATCCTTTGGAAGTAGCACATAGAATACATAACACCACTGATTAAATGTATAACATATATGCGTTCATGCAGGTACAGATGTAACCTGCGTAATCAATCTATAGTTCGGTTGACATTCATTTTCTCGAAAACATCAGATCCAGAAGGTTTAAACCAAGTGCAACCACAAGAATCTCTACATTAAATCTAGATCCAGCATCATCATACGCATCAGAAAAGAGCTCCATGAATTTACGTTGACCAATCCTAATTAATCAGTACAATTCATGATTTCACATTTCAATCCATAGAGCACTAAAATAATCAAGGAAGATTTATTGAGCAGAGATAAAAGTAAGGGGAAAAGAAACTAAATCTGAACCTCCAGAGACAAACAAAGGCTGAGACATGTGGAAATGGACGCCGCGAACAGGGCCATCGTGTTCGTCGAATCGATCAATCAGAGTCCCCATTCGATAGTCCCATAACTGGATAACGCCACTGTGGAGACTAGCTAAGATCCATGGCCTCTTAGAGTGAAAACTCAGTCCCTTCACTCTATTACTCTTCGTCTCAAATTTCGTCAACATCTTCTTCTTCCTTTTTCTTTCTCTCCAACCTCCAAGTCTCTGCAAAAACCGAACCAAATCGAGCGTCTAAATAAACAGCGTAAGCAAACCGGAAGAATCGGATTTGAGAATTGAACAAAGAGATGAGAAGAAATTACCTCAGATCTGATCCAACATCTAAAATTAAGAGCAAAAATGGAAGCGCCTTTGTATATGTTTGGGTTTTGTAAAAAGAAAAAACAAAAGAGAGTTTTAGATTCTCTCCCTACTCTATTCTTTGAGATCTGAACGACTTTTTTATTCTTTGTACTTTGTACAGTCTTCCTTCCTTCCTTCCCATTTTACAGCTATGACGACGACGTTTTAAGTGTAGGGAAAAATATTAGTAACGTTTTTAAAGGAGGATAATTAATGGGTCTAGTCCTAATTAAGCAAATGTAGATGGTAAAGCCTAAAATGTAAAGCTCACCGACTTTTCAACTATTTTTTATGCTAACGTGGATTTAGAACTTAGACTTGTTCTCCTCCGCTGGATTATTAATTCAATATATTTTAGTTCAAATTAAATTAAATTTTAAATAAATTTTTAATAATTTAATTTAAATTATTATTTAAATTTAATTATAAAAAATAAAAATATTAGTATGAAAGTAAAAAATTTTAATATATTTTATAAGATATAAGTTTAATTATTTTTAAATACTTATTTATTTATTAATAAAGTATCATATTTTATGATTTATTGATAATATATAAATTTACAGTACATTGAAAATAAATCTTATTTTAAATAATAAAATAAATTTAAACAAATAAACAAAAAAATTATTAGAATCTAATCCGAGCATAAACATCTCGGATCCTTCTGCTGCAATTTTTCATGCTAATACACATTGTTGAAGATAATGCTTCAGTTTTCATCAGCGTAGTTGCTGGCAAAGTTACCCGGTTGGCATGCGGGCAATTTTTCTTGAGCCTTCATCTGCCGCCAATGGTATCTCTAAGGTTTACATCTAGAATTAAGATTTACGAAGCCAGTTTTTGGTAGAAGAAAATCTGTGATCAATTTGGAGAGGAAGAAATGTCCATACGGAATGTTTGCTCAATCCGTTTGGCTTGGATCAAACCTTGTTTTTTTTTCTTTATTTTTCAGCGATTTTAACAAAGGATTTTTTTTTTTCTACTTATGTAATTTATCATTATGTTGAGGGTTCCATTTTCCTTCATTGACCTTTATTATAGTATATCTCTTGAACACAATTAGCCCGAGACTCAAAACTGCTAATGTTCACATGTTGTAATTTTGGTAATTTATATGTACCTATCATATTTTACATTTTTACATTAATTTTATAAATGTAATATGAATTATTAAAATTATTAAAATTTTAAATACAAATACAATATATATTAAATTACCATATTAATTGCATTTAAATGACTACTTTATTTTTATTAAATGTTTACGTTTGTGTGATTTTTTTTATCTTTATTCAAAATTATCTAAATATAATTAAAAGAAAATTTACTTTTCGGCTTTCAAGTTTATAGTCCTTAAAAAATAATAATAATAATAAAAAAATAAAAATAAAAGAGGCGCAGAAGAAAAAAGAAAAATTGCTTCATAGGAAGCGTTCATCATTTCTATACATAACAATTGAAAATCGAAAGATCAAAAGACAGATCATAGCCTTTGCTAAAACTGAGCAACATCTTGTATCTGAATTTTTGGACATACTGATTTTAATTTTCACCCACTTTTCTTCTTTTTTTTTTTTTTTACTTAAATCATTTTAAGTTTTAATCTCTTCTTATTTTTACAGCCTATTGATATTAATATACCTTTTTTAAACAGTTTTACATACAAACTAATGAAAGAATTGCACCGGCTTCTCACATTGAAATTATCAAACAGGTGATCACGAATCCTGCAAATGGAAAAAAAAAAGATTAAAAAAATTTTGTCAATATTTCATGATCTGAAACAGCTTTTCTTGATGCGGGATACTACATCAAGAAGCACAATGATTAGACTTTCTTAATTTTATCTTATTTTATTCGGAATAGAAGATCGAGAAGCACAATAATGAGATTTTCTTCATTTTATCTTATTTTATTCGGAATAGAAGTTCGAGTGGGGGATATTAAAAATAGAAAAGGATTAATTTACATGACCTTCATTAGGAGGGTATAAATAGCTGTATCAAGAAGTGAATGCAAAAAGCCTGTCCGCGATCTTCGTGCGACATATTGGACACTCGGAACAAGCAAGCGAGCAAGATTTACATACTGCAATAAAAACCAAAACATAGGCATTTTTCAAAAATGGTTGATGAGCCACTAAGGAGAAAAAAAAAAGTCAGTATGGCGTAGAAGGTGACTTACAACAAAAATGCCGACAAGGGAGAAGAATTGCTGCAGTTGGTGATTCGAAACATACTTTACACATATGGGAATTGGCATCTCCAGTTCCCAGGGATTTGAGTTCTTTTTCCTTCATCTCTTGCATTCGGGCCTGTAAATATTAAAGACATTAACTTCTACAAATAATGTGATAATGGCCATGGAATAATCATACCGAGCAGAGAAATCTTGTCTCCCATTAACAGAAAAACAACAAAATCCTAAGCCTATCAACATTAATAAAATATTATGCAATCATGCATGATATAATTTCAGAATTCTAAACCTAACTGTATGATTTGACAAGGAAAAAAGCACAATAACTATGAAATGAGCATGCAAGAATTAATATAAGCAAAATGAGCCTATGGCTAGGTGTGCCGCATGCTAATATGAAACTTGGAAGTCTATTTAGCAGAGCCTAATGGTTACGTTGGGAATAATCTTTCTTCAAAAAGAAACCTTTGGAAGTTTTACATGATAATGTAGTATGCCCAACCAGAACACCAAGGTCTGGTGGGAGTGAGGCGAGTGATGCATGAGTCATGACAAAGACCTGAAGCCTCAACTAAACAGTTAGGATGTAGTGCCTGAGAAAGTATCCAGTGTTTACAGATGCAATGAAGGTCCCGGATCTATGGGCTTGATCTCACCCAAGCAAGACGGAACTTAGTTCTAAAACAGGAACAAACATGCCATATATCAGAAAATCTTGAGTAGAGTGAAGGAAATGAGCCAGGGGGGACATGAAAAACTGAAGTCAGCATAAAGATGCATGTAAAGGAACAAACCTTCAGGCGAACAACCAGGGGTTCTTCCTTAGGTATTTCATTAGCTGACTTTGGTGACACTTCTGAAACTTGTCTCTCTTTCAGGATATTGTTACTCTCAATGTTGTTTGCTTTTGGATCATCGACATTATCCATACCATTACTATGCTGCTTATCTGTATTATTCTCAGGGGTAGTAGCTCCCTCTTTCTTCAACTTAGCAACAAGCACCCACATGTTAGCTAAATCATTCTCCAGAGCTTCTTCCCTCTTCTTTGCTTCTTCAACCTTTTTCCTGTATCCATCTTCTATGAATTCCTTCTCAGCTAGGGCAGCTTCAAGAGCTGCCTCCCTTTGTTTCCTAGCTTGCAGTTCCATCTTTAGATCATCTAGATCAAAATTCCACGACTCAAAGTCATCACCAGCTGCTCCAGAAAGGTCATGAGAGCGGCCAGAGAGCCGCCCCTTCCTCCCAAGTCTCATGCTGTCATTGTACTTGCGGTTGACAGCATTGACTATTTGATTAGCAGAACCTCTGGCGTGTGACAACTCTCGAGCAGCCAATAATTCCTTCTCTAGTTTTGCATTCTGTAGTGACAGCTTGGTCACCTCACCAGCCAAATTCTTTAACTCAACAGCAGCAGCAGATGCCAATTCTTTTGCATATGAAGCTTCTTCAGCCAGTTTTTTATTTTGGACACGCAACCCACTGTTTTCCTCTGAAAGCTGCACCTGTTCTAATTTTAGTTTTTCATTCTCAATCTCCTGCACAGATAAGCATAACTTAGACCAGTTCAAAGGTTCAACAAAGACAAAGGACTATGCTAAAGACAATCAAATCCATTCTCTTAACCTGTAGATGTTATCATATTATATAATTAAATATGTAAATGCACACTAATGAATCATCTTAATACAGCTCTTCTTACCTTCATCGGAGCTTAAATTTTGATGAAATATTTAAGAAAATAAAAATAAAGAACAGAAGAAAAATCTAAGTATGTAATAGGTATACCTTACAATTTCATAGCAAGGGTCTTAAAATCAACCAAAAATGTTACTGATTTAGGGACAAGAAGTAGAAGCAGCATTCAATAGGAGAAAAAAGCAAAGAAATGCTTCAATTGTATTAAATGGCGTATTAGACAAAGATATCAAATGTCGTTGCAAAACTTTAGTTGCAACTTGCAACTAATATGCTTTGAATTATGTTAAACATTCACAAGGTATATGAAACAAAAGAGACAATCAATTGATTACCACAAGATTGAAATGAGTTTCTTTGCAATTATCATAGAGGTGAGTTCAGGCAGAGGCATGTTGGTAATATTTCATGAAATCATATAATAGGAGACACTACTACATGCAAATAAAGCAGTTGAAGCCCAAAACTTGTGACAACAGAAAACTAAAGCTATTGCGAGTTAGACAATCCCAGCAATAAGTATTTACCTGAGATTGAACCTTTCTTCTTAACTCGTCCGCATATTCTTCAGATATTCCCTGTTCAGAGGACAATGATAATCTGTCGCCAGGGAGAGATGCTAACCGCTGCTCCAGGAGATTCACCTTCTTCTGCAATTCCTCATTCTCAGTACACTGCCAACAATCAAAACCATAAGTGAAAATAGTATCAACAGGTACAATATATTGATTTAATAAAGAAGCTAGCACAACCTAAAGAATGACCAAATGCTAAACTAAAATTTATATTAGAGAGATATTAAGTCACTTTATGAATGGAGAAAAAAAGACATCAAGCACAGGGCTTTCACCTTGTTCTGCAGTTGTTCTTGGAGGATACGATTATCTGCTGATTTTATCTGTATCAAGGAGAAGAATCAACTTGATTACACCATTAACATAAATAATCACTGTTTAACAAGCCTTAATCAGTAACGAAAAAAGCGTCGATCAAATGTCCTTCAATTCTATAAATCAGAAGATGGAACCAAATCACTCACCTCCAGCTCAAAACTCTTTTCATTACACTGGGTCATCAATCTCATAACTGTCTGTTGCAACAAGAAAGCATTTAGAATTAATTAAGCAAATGCCAATGGCAATGCCCTAAAAAATTAACATGAGTTTGAAAATATTGGTATAAGCAACAATATCATAAACAGGATGAGAGCACTACCTGCTGCATATCCACAAATGATGCATTAGCTATTGAAGCTTCACCACTCTCAATTATACGCTGCTCTAACACCCTCATTTGCTTCCTCTTTTCCTCAATCTCTCTTTCCAAACTATGAATCTGTATGAAAAAAAACACCCATATTAGGACCTTAAGAAAAAGAAATATGCGAATTTACTATGGAGTAGATAGATACTGGAAATACAAGTAAGAATTGAAAGTTCAGTCAACATAACACTCCCCTTTGCATCATTAGATTCAAACTTAATCTAATAACCTCATGGACATCCAGATAATATTAAAATTTATAAATGGACTGGAGAGTAAGTATTAATAATAGATCAGCACAATCTTTCCTTTTTGCCATAGAAGAATAAGTTGCACTTGCACCTATAATACAAACAAAACCCCAAATTCATCCAGCCACAGGAACGTCCAATGGTACGGCCTCTGAATTAACAAATGCTATAGATGTAAGACAAAGGTAAAGAGTACCTGAGTTTTTGAGCTGTCAGGATCATTTGCAGACTGGTCCACCAGGCGTTTCAGGGTACTGGTGCTAAATGCAATCTCTCCAGCAAGCATTTTAACTTGCTCAACAAGAAGGTCCATCTGATCTGATGTCATCCCACCCTATAGCCACAGATATATTTGCTTTTACCATTACATTATCAACAACATTCTAGGAAAATTAGAAAGATTGATATCAATGAAGAAGGCAGTTTTGATTTGTGATTCAAAGAAGTAATAATGGAGGATGGTATGTCATTATATTATGATATGTAAGAACATCTTCACACAAAACTGTCTGTGTTGATAGCCAGGGGATGCCAAATTTCATCTGCAGACAGCTAAACTAGAAAAGGAAAGAAAGTGGAATAGAGTAAGAGAGTCAAACTAGTCTCTGCCCCTTGCTGAAATGATGCTCCTCCACCAAAGTATAAATGTCCAAAAGGGTAACCTAAAAGAAGATAGAAAAGGAATACGCCAGATGATTTACACGCATTCTATTGCCTAATATTAGCAATACCTCTTTATAGTTCATTCATATATTATATTCCCCAAAAACTTTAACCAAATAGGTCTAAAGGCACATCTTTTTGAATGCTACACTAAAGGAGAACCAAAGAGACTTGGAACCATTATAAAAATATTTTTTTTTTTAAAAAAAAAGGATGGAGAGGACTGGAAGTTCAGCCATAATTAAGAGTATCTATCCAACTCTGAAGTTAGAAAGAAAGAGGTTCAATAGGGAAAATAGAAGGAATCGTTTCAAAAAAACATACCAAAATGAGATTTTGAAAGGTAGAAATAAATGAAACAAGTGAAACATACTGCCAGCAGTTTAGTCCCACTAATAAGTTCACCCGCTTGATTTGCCTCAGTGACAGAACAACTAACTGTTGAGAGCTCATTATTCCTCCTGCTGGAGGATCTTCGGTGTTTAAACTCATAAGATGGATCAGAAGCAAGTGCTGCAAGTGAAGATAGAGAATCTTTTTGATTCTCACCATCTATGAGTAAGGTACCATCATCCTGTACATCCAGTTTCTGAAGGAAAAGTGCCAAAAATTAACATCGTAATCATGTTACTAGACGAAACCAAGACCTACAAAAAGTTCTTATGACTGAGTAATGCAGTTCACTAAACGAAAGCAGACAGGGATTTTAAAACTCAGTAACAGAGATATATGATTTAGAGAAACAGATGCATAGTATCAACACTCAAATTTTCCAGGTTATAGAACATATTTTGTTTCATCTTTTTCATCATTTTGAGCCATTGCCCTTTTCTGTGAAATAGATACAGATGTACATACAGACACACGTGTGGCATACTAATTGTGTAGTCTTACTTCTTCAACCATGAGTATAAAAGAATCACACTTTTTGTTTGACCTATTTATGATAAAAGCTTACATCATCATCACCAACAGAATGACTCCTTTGATGGGTTGGCATATCACTCAAACATCCGGGAATGGTATTTTTGGTAGAAACAAGTATAAGCTTGGTAAGTCTTTGGATTCTGCTCATCAAAGCAGCTTTGGCTTCCTCTTCTTCCTCTAATCTTGATTGCATTTTCACCTGACCTTCCTCCAACTGTCCCACACAACATGTAGCATGAAGAATAAGGTAAACAGTTGTGCCATCAAAAGGAACAATATGACTGTGTAAAGGAAAATGCAAAAACCTGTTGCCTTAAGATCATAAGTTCTTCATGATTAACACCAACAGCCATTCCCTGCCTTAGATGATCAAGTTCTTGTTTGAGGACTGATATTTCTTTTTGGTACTTTTTAATCAATGATTTTTCATCAATAATCTGAAATGATTTAGTTTTGAAAGCAGCATAAGATTGGGTCTTAAATATATATATATATATATATATCATAATAACTAGCTAAGAGAATAACACTTGAGGTTATAGAGACCTTATTACGAAAAGCGTAGATTTCCACTCGCTTTGCCCTGCTTGCAAACTTCAGGGTATTATGAGTTTCCTCCATATTACTAGATGCAGGTGTTACTGTGCAAATAAGCTGTTATTTGGAGAAAAAATTGCAAAATAGATTAATAACCTTGGTCACATATTGAGAAGAATACATAATCGCAGACAATAATTATGTAATAAAATTAGAGAAATAATTGAAAGATAAAGGAAAATGAAGATTTTTGTTGGAGGGAGGTAAAATCCAATAGACCTATAACAATTAGCATGTAATGCCCACTTCAAATAAGATGATCAACTCACCGAAACATGTCCATGCCCACTAAGTGATGATTGCAAAAGGCGGGTAAGCTTGGAGTCTCGATATGGAACATGGGATGCTTTTCCTTCGCTTAACTTTCCAATTACCTTCACATCAAATTCAAAACCAGATGATCTATTTATAAAACTAAAAAGAGTAGTCAAGATACCAACCACTGAAAAAAAGTCCGCAATGACTAATTTGACCAGAAAACTTTGATCCACTCCAGAATGTTATTGCGATTAGTAATTAACTAAGAGTGCTGGAGAAAATAAATTTCAAGATTCAATCCCTTTTTTTGACCAACTTAACAAGAAAAATAATCCTGCGGAGTAGTTTAGGGGACATAGTCAAGGTTTTGCATATTTTGCCCTTATAATAGACCGCAGGAGTGCAGCATTGGGAAAGTATAAACATTCATCAATATAAAAGCTTATAAAAAGCACCTACAGTTCCAAGAGTCAGAAGACTTTTATTTATGTAAGATCCTTCCTTTCTCCTTAGCCCGGTAGTCTCAGTTTTTGAACTCTCAGATCCAGCTAAATCAATCAAATTCTGGACAAAGGAACAAAGAAAGTAGCAAGTCAAGCCATTTATTAGCGAGGAATATTCTTTCCTGAAAAATGAAAGACATTAAGTCATACAAGTTGAGAGAAGACCACTCCATCATATTCATCACCATGAGCACTACTCTCAATCATCTGCAAATTTGCCAGCAGTTAAGAAAGAAAGGGCATGTATGATATAAGTCTCCATTCGGGTGAAACAATAAAAAACCAGACACCCAAAAAACCCTTTAGAAAAAGTACACAGTGAATAAACCAGTTTTGAAATTTACTCAGTTTTGACCAGGAAATGAGTAAGTTCCTATATCAAAGATTGTTTACCAGTGTGAATATGGTGTGACTTCGGCTACTGAACAGATTGAAGTTATTTGAACCAACATGGCGATGCTCTGCCCACAAACACACACTTGGGAACTTAGTAGAAAAACTCTCACAAGATCATTCATTTCATATAGCAGGGGAAAAAATAGGAAGGAAAAAGACAGGGAGACAGCAAAGGGAACCCCAGAAAGCACCTTCCCCTGCAGCAATAAAAGAAAGGGCATGCCCGGGAGACAAAACCACTTCCTCTTTTATACCCTCAACGTAAGTTCCCTGGAAAGATAATGCTAACATAAGCAAAAGTTTGAAATACATTGATCACAAGCAATTCCATTAGCGACTTTATTGAAGCATTTCTGATAATCTCAACCCGTAACCACTCAAAAAGGAAGAAAAAAACATTTATAAGAAGATTAATTAGATTGATATTACATGTGAAGAATGGCGTGTCTTTGTGTGAACATGACTTTTTGAGAGAACGAGACTGAAGTCATAAACCAAAATAGACACAATGCAAGAATTTGAAATAAGTTGAGCAAAAGACCTGGGCATCTTCTCTAACACGCAAATTTTGACCGGTTGGATCAAGTAAGTCATTTATCACCTGATATAAGAAGCACAATAACACAATATCATTTTAAAAGAATTCTAACTTAAACGGAAAGGAACTGAAGACCAGATATTGAACCACAAAGGTTATAGAAATAACGGTTGAACAATACCATTCTCACAAAAGCAATATCATAAGATAAACAGCAGCAACATATGTGAAACATGAAGAAAGAAATTCTGACTTCATAGGCCATGTCGAAGATTTAATTATAAACATAAAACTACAACTCACCTCATTGTAGATTTCAAGATATGACACACGGAGTAAGAACTCTCGCCCTGGAGTCTGAATTATGAGCACAGTTGGTCATTCAAACTTTATACAAACAGTACTATGGGGGAAATAATAGAATGCAAGTAAAGTGTGCTGCAGCAAGCAAGCATTTCTGTAGTAAAACTACAATTATCCAAGACAATCAATGTAACTAAATTTTCAAGCTTAGGATTGCATTGAAACATAAAAGACAAACAGATAAATAGAACCATGGAGTTAAAAATGACAACTAAAGACCCTTTGTAAGTTAAGTGCCAAAGGTAGCTTCTATAAAGGAATGTTGTCACTACATGCATACTTCAATACATAACATGTTACCATAAGGTGTATAACTAAAATTCGAGGAGAAAATAGGGGTGCTTTGTGTCAAAACAGAGCCAACAAGTTCAAGTCAAGCAGGTGCAGGTGAAAGAAAAAACACTTGAAGAAAAAGGAAGGAAAAATGGCATTCATCTCAAAGTTCTGTAGTTGGGTATAATAAATGAAGTCAGAACACTTACATCTTGCTGTTAAAAATGTCGAGACCATTTGTTAATCAAGTACCAAAAGTAGTTTCTATAAGGAAATGTTGTCCCTACTGACATACTTCAGCACATAACATGCTACCGTAAGCCTATAACTAAAATTCGAGGAAAAAATGGGGTAGTTTGCGTCAAAAGCAACAAGGTCAAGTCAAACAGTTGCAGATTAAAGGAACTACACTTCATCAAAATGATTGGACAAATGGCATTGATCTCACAGATCTGCAGTTAGGCCTAATAAATGATTCAGAAGACATACATCTTGGATAATGCTGAACACATCCTTTATTGCCAATGGTATAATGCCAGGAGCATTTTGATCTCCCTGTGCATATGGTCAAAGAAACAAGTCAAAAGTAAGATGACTGGAAATAATTATATTGTTATATGACTCATATTAAAGAACATAAGGAAAATTACTGATAATTCTCATGATGTATCATGCTGAGACTGTTAAAATTAATTGGACTGAAATAGTAATATAAACAAAAATCCTCAAGAGCTTAAGACAAAAATCTGTCTTCCAACAAAGGGATCCAGATGAACATATGGCTCTAATGCACAAGAAAATGCCCAGATAGAAGTTAACTGGTAAAAAATACCTTAAAATTCATTTTTCTTTTGCCTTTTTCATAGTACATAAGGGATACAGAGAGTATGACATTTTGAGTAAATAGCGAAGACAAGGTTTGGTTTCATTAGTACTTATGTACAAGTAAAGATGTTCTGATCAATGAACATTTTCCTCAAACATTACCCATGCTACAAGAGTTATTACAAACTTTCAGGACAGATAAATTTAGCAAATTTAGGAGTTGGGATTACGGTTCTCAAGTTACTAACTTCATGTAGATTAACTGTCAACTATAAACACAATGTGATAAAAAAGGGCATTGAGTAGACGGTTTAAATAAACTCATGCATGACGCTTATGCCTACGAAGGGATATTGCAAATTTGCAATGTATAATATCTATACTGTTTGTAACTGCATATTTGTTGCCATTTGTATGGAAAACTCTACGGTTATTCATTTTGGGACCTCTCTTCCCCAGCTGCCATATCAAGAAATTTCAATCAAATGAAACATATACTTGCCAATTTGCTACAGTTAAGAATCAATACGTATGGTTAAGCAAGCAAAATTGAAACTACAATCAATAAATAGGACTAGTTCATAGAAAGCAACAAAAATTGACCCAACTAGATTTTAAGAATTCCTATGATACTCCAATTAAAAATAGGAAAACAGTAGATTGGGGGCAACTAGACTTACATGCATAGTGTGCGTCTTCCCACTACTTGTAACACCGTAAGCAAAAACAGTTCCTATAATTCCAAAAAGCCAATATTAGCTTCAATTAAATACGTAATATAATTTCAGAATTGAAACGAACCAAAAAGATCGAGCAACATGACAAAAATTGATTTTCAATCAGTTAATCTTTAGGTTTTTTTTGTTTAAAATTAATTACGAATCAACTAAAAGATATCAATATTTAATTCAATTTCCATACCATTTACACCTTCCATTGCAGCCTTCACTACAGGTTTAGCAGCTATTTCATAAACCTCTTGAGAAGTTGCATGAGCTCCAAATACTCTGTCTGTCAAAAATAAATCCAATAAACTTCATATGAAATCCACATAATTGCCGGGCTTAAAAATCATATTTGTGCTAAATCATTTTAAATAAAAAATTATCAAATCTTTATAAATTAAACTCAGGTTACTTGACACCACCAAATCCCCCAATAAGTTCATATAAATTTCTTCATTTAATTGACAATAGATTTCAACCATGAAAGTGAAAAGGTTATTAGGAATTTACCAAATGCATAAGCTGTAGCTGGATTATACTCATTTCTCACAATCTTATCCCCGTCCGCATACCACGCGATCTCGTCCCCTCTCTGAAACTCCCTTTCACTATAAGCAGACAAAACAAAAATGAGTAAACAAATCAAAAACAAATTGCATTACCTGAAACGTAGAAAACTCTGACAAAAATAAAATCGAAAAAAATCCTCTACGTAGATCTCATAAGCTACACTCAGATCTACACTTACTTCAACGGCCGAAACCGAATCGTAACTGAAATGCTATCTCCCGATCTTTGCGCTTCCAACGGCTCGCCAATTATCTCCTCCGGCGCGTAAGCCACCGGAGTGGGAGCATTATAACCGCGTGAACCTTGGTACATCAAATCGTACCTGGACCGACTCGGCGTCATGGATCGAGAACTGTATCCACCTCCTGAGTTGAAATACGAAGACGCCGACGACGAGCACGTGCGAGGCATTAATTTGTTGCTCATAAACGAAGAAGTTGAAGAAGTGGATGAGAACGGACTCGAAGGTTTCCTATATGAGAACGGCGAGCTGCTCCTTGCTCGAGAAGATGATGCCATTTTGGAGAGATTACGCGGGACTCACTGAGTCAGTGACTCGGTAAAGAGAATGCGTAAGAATAGGGAGAATGAACTAAAAACAAGAAGAAGAACAAAGAAGAGAATGTGTCAGTAAGCTCACATGGCTTGACACACAAAAGCGAAGAGCATTTCGTTTTCCTTTTCCTTTTTTTTTTTTTTTTTTGCTGAAATTTTATTTAACGCTTTATTGCTTTGCAAGGAGAGTAGAAGCAAACAGACGGAGAATTGTTTTCTTCTCCTAAACTTTACGACAAAGAGAAGAGCTGCAGAGAGACAAATTTTTAAAAAAATAATAATAATAAAAATAGAAAGTTTGAAGACTTGAAATTGAAATGAAGGATTCCAAATCCAGAGTGGGAGATCGGTGACGATGGATTTTTTTAATTTTGAAATTATGTTTTAAGTTATTTAACTGTGGAGTGACGTGGAAGGTATGCTTGGGAGTTTAATGGACCCTCGCAGTTGAGGGATTTAAAAAAAAAAAAAAAGTGCGTGCTTAAAATGAGCGGGAATAACTGCGGGCCGGAGATTAGGACAAATTGGAAAATGGGGAGTGAGGACAAAATTAGAATTAGCAATTTTTTTTTTTTGTTAATCAGAATATTGGGCAATTTCTAAAATTAATTAAAATATTATTTTATAATTTTTTCATCATATATATTGTATATAATGAAAATTATTATATAATTATATTTATTATAAAATCTCTAATTTAATTGATATCATGAATAAAGTAAATAAAAAATTTTACATAAAAAGTAAAATAAAATTAAAAATATTTTGATTATTTATTTATGTTATATACATATAATTTTTTTTATAATTACTTATATTTAATAAAAACTTTAACTATTTAGCCTTTTTTCAAAAAAAATAAACTCTACCAATTCTAATATAAATAATAATACTTGGAATTGTATACACGTTTTGCTCATTTCATTTTAAGAGATGAAGAGTATATAAAAAGTAAGCAAGATAAAAGAACACAATTCAGGCAAGCCATGTTAGTGGATGGCTGGCAGCCCAACACAAAGTCTCTCCTCCTATACTAATTGGATGCAATGCTTAATTTTTTTTTTTTTTGGTACACATATTTTAATATTGAATCATTGTTTGCTAACATGTAAATTAACTGCAAATTGCAAATTTTTGAACTTTTCAAATCATGGTTTTTATAGCATAATATAAAATTAAAACAAATTTATTAATGATGAATAAGATTTAAAACGAAAACAATTATGACTGTATTTAGCATAATTAGATAAACATGTCTACTATGAAAGAAAATATAGATTTGTGATGCAATTGCCATTTTAAATATTAAATAATTTTATTATCTGTATTGTCTTTATTATTTTATATTTTTATATTTTAATTATTTTATGCATAATTTTAATTTTAATTTTAACTCATTAAAAAATTTTTTTACAATAATATCAACAACTAAAAATTTTAAACTATATTTTTTATTACAATTTTAAATATATTTTTTCAATTACAAAACAAATGCTAAAAAATAATAATGGACGGTGGGGATGAGAGATATTCTCCCATGTGA
>JBBYHK010000007.1:2589904-2601096 GCA_038382065.1 Adansonia grandidieri | reverse complement strand
GTGCAAGCAAAGAATTGGGAATGGGATGCGGGTGTGCGCTCATCATTTCCCGACTTCTTTCAGCCTTTTGGCATGTGCAAGTGCAACCTCTTTTTGGCTGTGGGCTTTTGCTTGGGGGACGGTGGTCCTGCTGGTGGGCGAATGATTTGGAAATTGGCTTTTTAAGTGTTGGCAGTGTGAGCCCCGTGACTCACATGCTAACCTGACCTGTCTCATTTCACATGTGGGGATGCCACTGCCACACCCCTTCGATATTTTCCGATTTTAATTTCCATCTCTTAATTGTACAAATCTCACAGGTCACAAGTATCATTTCCTAATCAATTTGTCAGTATGAATTATGATATCAATTTAATTGTTTGTTCGAATTGGCTAAGTATGAAAGAACCACCTAACAACTTTCTTATATGTTATTGATTGATGTATATATATGGCTAGAAAAAAGGTTAAGGCTAAGATAGGTTGGAATCACCATTATTGGCATTGACAGATCCAGTAGTCTACAATGCGATCGTGGGCCAAGAATATTCGACACGAGCCCAATACCATTAAAGGGTCCAACTTAAACCAAAATCAATCGAATAATCCAAGTTCCAACATCAATAATCAATCATATCCCCCTTATCCGTTAAAAACTGCATAGTGAAAGTCAGGGCAGGCAAACAGCAAAGGTGCCAAAACATGCTTGGCTCGACAATTCGCCATTCTTCCATCTCCACTCTGGTTCTTTATCCATCGCCCCCCAAACCAAGTATCAAATCACTTCAGATTTTTTTTCTTGAATAAATTTTAGCGCATATCCTAATTTGCATACATTCTGCATGTAAGCTTAAGAGTAGCTATTTTGACACGCATAAAATGCGAGTCCTGTTGGTAAGCCAGGGATTTAAACAGAGTATATAACATGATGTATATCTCCAGGATGCTCTACTTCACGGAAGTTGAATGTAAGAACTTGGTTATGGATGACTAGCGTGGAGAAATCAGCAAAGCTGAGAACAATGGGTGTTGGCTGTAAGATGGAGAATCAAGAAGTGGGTTTTCAGGCTAGTGAACGGCTTTATCTTGGGATGGATTTTGGTACTTCTGGAGCTAGGTTTGCTTTGATTGACAAGCAAGGGACCATTCATGCTGAAGGAAAGAGAGAGTATCCTCAATACATGGTAAGAATCTACGTTAATCCGACTTTTTTTATTTTTTTTGAAGTATTCGTGATCGATACTCATATTCTTTGTATATTTGTAGATAAGTTTAGAGATATGATCCTTCAGATACTCTCTTTATACATGAAAATCTTAAAACTAATTGAAGATACTTGAGTGTGAGTAACATAGGTAAGAACCCTTGACAAATTCATGTCAATATAAATGTTTTATAATAGTATTAGTTATAATTTTTTGTTTTTTTTTTAAGTTGCTTGAGCGATTTAAAATTTCCACAGGATTGCATACCTTAGCGTTCAAATTGTGATTTTTTATTTACCTTGCCATATTGATGATGTTGTTTCTCTTGTCTAGAAAGAAGGAAGACACAATGGATTGGGCATGGTCATGGAAAACGACCCTTTTCTCACTCCTAGAAGATGTTCCCGTTCATCTCCGTCCTCTGGTCGCTTCCATTTCTCTCGATGGGACTTCTGCAACTACTCTTATTATTGACAGGTGATTATATAAAAGAATAAAATATCATTTGCTGATCCATTACTGGATTGAATTTCATTGTGATATTTGAATTTATCACCTGCAGCAATACAGGAGAACCATTAGCCAGGCCTTACCTCTACAATGAGAGTTGTCTTGATGCTTTACCAGTGGTAAAGTCCATTGCCCCTTTAAACCATACAGTGTGCTCTGGTTCTTCTACTCTGTGCAAGCTTGTTTCATGGTGGAACAATGACAATTCAGACAAAAAATCTACAATGTTGTTGCACCAAGCTGATTGGTTGTTGTGGCTTCTTCATGGGCAGCTTGGAGTTTCTGATTACAACAATGCTTTGAAGGTCATAACTCGTTGGTCACAGTTTTAGGATTTTAATTCATGACTGGTAATCTATAGGCTACAACAAACTCAAGCAATGAACGATTAAGAAATTGCTTTCGTGTCTAGGTTGGTTATGATCCTGAAGTTGACTCCTATCCACATTGGCTGTTATCTCAGCCTTATTCACGACTTTTACCCACGGTCAAGGCGCCTGGAACTTCAATCGGCAATTTGAAAGGGGATATTAGAACACAATTCGGTCTGAATTTGTTCCATTAAATAGCTTTCCATGCCTCCCTATATGATTCAAACTTCAAAGAGCGGCAAATTGTTTGGTTTAAACATTATACTTTTCATTCTAGTCAGAATGTGAAATTTGCATTGTAACATTTTCAATTTGAGATTTAGCATCGGTTAAAGAGTTAAGCATTCATTATGAAGTGGTAATACTTATTTCTTCCGAAAAGAGAATTATTTGGAAATTTGATTTAAGAAAAAACTGGAAATTTCTGCATTGATTGTTCTGGATTTATGCGTGCATGATGTTGATTCTTGATTGCAAGTTAAACCTGCCCTATACTTCAGAAACTGCAAGTAATATTTTACAGAATACATCATAGCAGGTTTTTCGGAAGATTGCATTGTATGTACCGGGACGACTGACAGCATAGCCGCCTTTCTTGCGGCACGTGCAACAAAACCTGGGAAAGCGGTTCGTATTTTGTTTTTATTTTAGACTCTGGCTTTAGTTTGTGTACATCAGGAAATGGGAATTATCTTTTTGTTGGTTTTCATCCAGACAGACATCTTTCTGCAATAAGTCTGCTTATAAGTTATAATGCTCTTTTTCAACCTGACCTGCTATGGTGCATTTTACTGCTGTTTTTTGAAGACCTCGATCGCAGTTAATAAGTCTTCTAATTCTATGAGTTTCGTGATTGATACATACTTTTTTGTGTAGGTCACCTCTTTGGGTTCAACCCTTGCAATTAAACTACTAAGTACAACTAGGATAGAGGATGCAAGATACGGAGTGTATAGTCATCGCCTCGACAATAAGTGGCTTGTCGGAGGAGCTTCAAATACTGGGGGAGCAGTTCTTAAGGAAATTTTCACTGATGAGCAATTGGAGAAACTGAGTGAACACATTAATCCTATGGACGCCTCTCCCTTAGACTACTATCCACTAAAATCAGTTGGAGAGAGATTTCCCGTGGCAGATCCGAAGATGGAGCCTAGGTACTTAAATTCTCTCTCTCTCTCTCTCTCTGCATTCGAACATTCAAATATCTTCAACATTTATTGAGAAGGATGCTTAGTTATTTGTTCGTAATGGTATTTTGTATGATTACAACTTCTCATTCGTACTTTCACAGTATTATGCTATGTAGTTTAGAAGCATATATCTTGGTTGACTGCATAAGAAACCTAGTGACAATGGTGCGTTCCATATGTGAATTGTGAAATGCTTGTAAGTTTCTCGATTTAACGGACGCAGATCAATAAGATTATCAACTATAGATTATACAGAAGATATCTTCGACGCCTATGCTTTTGTTCCTTTTCTGTTCGAGATTTTGTATAGTTGCTCAATGTAATTCTTAAATAGCAGAAAAATACTATCTTTTTCCACCCAAAACACCTTTTCAGCATCTATGCTGGGATACAAACATTGGGTTGGATCGAAATGCTATTTGGTTTTGATTTTGTTCAGGTTACATCCGCGGCCTGAAAGTGATGTGCAATACTTGCATGGTATTTTGGAATCAATTGCCCGTATAGAGGTATAGGGATGCCTCGTTACTCAATATTTTATTTGCTTATAGAAAGGATGCATGCAGTGCCAATACTGATGAAATTTATTCTAAAATGCACCTTCAATTGGTATTATATATTTTAGGCAAGGGCTTACATCTTATTGAAGAATCTAGGCTCGACCCAAGTGGACGAAGTGTTTACCGCTGGAGGCGGAGCAAAAAACCAGAAATGGACAAAGATTCGAGAGAGAGTGCTGGGTTTACCTGTTCGTCGAGCGACTCAAACAGAGGCTGCTTATGGAGCTGCTTTGTTGGCATTGAAGGGTGCCCAATAGATATTGCGTGGCTAGTTGCAGCATGCGCTAAGTAACCACCTTGATTTTGGAGGCTCAACTGATCAAGGCATATAAACGTGTATAGTTATTAGTTTCGGTGAAAGAAATTTATGATTATGTGCCTTTCAACTTGAACCAGTGTTTTCCAACGAAATCCTATATTTTAGCCTAATTTTCAGTTGAAAAAATTTTGTCCACTTAATATCCAAAATTCTATTCCGTTAAATATGTTGGTTCTTTAAATTAATATTGATAGCTAAACGTTAGTTTGACAGTCAACAGTCAATAAAAGTATGAAGCATAGCAAAAATATCACGTTATTAGTGTGTTGTCATCATGAAAAATGAAATTAAACAAATTTTACGATAACATGATTTTTTTGTTATTATTTAAGTACAAATATTTAATAATTACCAGAATGTATTTAGTATATCAACTCCGGCATTTTTCATTATCTCTATCTTGTAAATCTTTCTGATTAGCATCACCATGAACAATCAAAATAGATTTTGTCATAAACAATTATATATATATATATATATATATATATATAAGCCAAAATGGAAGGAGGAATTGCAGATTTTAGACGATACCTTCCACTTCTATAAATGTTCTTATTGATAAAAAGAAAAAAAAAGGAGCATAATTTAAACTCTTTGATAATTGATATATCATAAAGTGGAATGTTATAGGTTTGATACTAAATCACAGAGCATTGCAAGTTGCAGCCATTACGGTCGTGACACCTTCCACACTCTGGGAAAAATAAAAGGAAGTTCAAAACAAATGATTTTCCATTTGAATATAATGATGAAATATTCAACTATGAACATTAATTTTAAAACCCTAGAAATTTCAGAACGTTTATGGCTGGCAAGTGGCAACACGGTTTCGCATGTAGATTTATTTATTTATTTCGTAAATTCAACGGTTAAAAGTGACTTTATCTTATTAGATTTTTCTTTTTTTGGGTGATATTATGGTTAAATCATTTAGTTTATTATTCTTAGGTTAGAATGTTTAACGTATTTATTCTATTTTTAATCTCAAATTTATTAAATTTTAACTGTTTCTCAATTTATTGTCAATGAATTGTAAATTAAATGTTTAAACTGAATTATTAACATATTAATTTTTTTTTTTTTGCATAAGAAATTTTGAATTCTCCATCCACTAACCACAGCTGAAAAATGCAAATATCAGATCGAACCCTTCGATTTTCTTTTATTATTTTTTGTTATAATTTTAATCATCGATGATAAATGTAATTTTAATTGCATCGAAGCAACTTCATTCACCGTCCATTATTCAGTTTATGTGGAAAAATCAGTCAACCCAATTAAAGTTCAATGTTTATTTCTTCCACTTAACGCATTTTTCCCACTTACACGTATATAAAGACAAAACAGTCCAACGGAAACTCCATTGAAATCATGATGACATTGAAGAATGCAAACAAAACAAACAAGGCCTTAAATGACGCTGACAAATGACATATCGATCGTGGTGCATCCAATGCGAAGCGTATATGGCAGTAACAGTGGAGCAAGGTAACAACTGCGGTCCCCTCATGCTTTGCGTCTCAGTATATTACACTAACTTTCTCGACTCTTCCCTTTACATCCGTTTTATGCAGCACAGCTGATACAAATCACTGTGCATGTAATCTTCTTTCAATATTGCGTTTTTGTTGTCTTTTATTATCATTTTTTTTTCAGGTCTCTCTCATGGCTTCTTTTTCTTCTTCATGGCCATGTTACGTTGTTATTGCTTTATTATATTCTTTGTTTCTTCAAGGGCTTGCTTCTAGCAATGTGGGTTTTTCTTTCTTCTTTAGTTCTTGCTTCAGTTTATGATCATTCTTTGCCTTTTTTTCCCCAGTAGTTTCTTTATTTTTTTTTTTTCCACAGGTTCATATTGTTTATATGGGGGAGAAACATACTGATGAACCAAATCTACTGGAGGATTCTCATCATCAGATTCTTTCGGACGTTCTTGGAAGGTTTCACTTTCAGGAGCTTTTCTTTTCAGTATCCTTATTCAAATTAAAACAGTACAAAGTTGTTCAAGTCCATTATTGATATTTAAAATTTAATTTGATATGAATATAGATACACTTATATCCCATTTGCTGGAGCTTTTCTTAATTAAATCATTTCAGAAGGAAATGTATTCTGATTGTGTTTGAACTTTTGCTTACAAGAATAAACAAATCTTGTTTTTGACAAGTTCATTCGTCAACAAGAGACTCGTTAATTGGAAAATAGAAAAATACTAACATGGTATGATCTCAATTGGACAGCAAAGAATCTGCCAAGGAATCCATTTTATACAGCTACAAACATGGGTTTTCAGGGTTTGCTGCAGTCCTCAGTCAGTCTCAAGCCAAGCTTATTGCAGGTGTAACAATGTTGGTGAACCGTAAACTCTGTTTTCTCTCCTGTTAGTATTTATCTCGGACTTCTCATTTAGTTGATTTTCTGTCTCATGAAATATCGATGCAGATGTCCCTGGAGTTGTTCGTGTAACTCCAAATAGAATCCTAAATCTGCATACCACTAGAAGCTGGGATTTCCTGCAAGTGAAGCCTCAAATTATGGATGGCATTCTTTCAAAAGGCCATTCAGGCTTTGGGACTATCGTTGGTTTCATGGATACTGGTCAGCCTACAACTTATTTCTATTCCTTTTTACTTCTCGCATTCTTTTCTTTTTGTAAAAATTGAAAATACCAAGCCATATAACTTTATCGCCGAGAAGGTATATGGCCAGAGTCTGAAAGCTTCAAAGATAAAGGCATGGGAAAGTTTCCATCTCAATGGAAAGGGATATGCCAGGAAGGAGAGGGGTTTAACCGCTCGCACTGCAATAGGTATAATTACTTTGATCACCGCTCATACTGTTCCTTTTTCTAACCGGCCTTTTTTCTATTCTTCATCAAATCAATGTCAAAATTAGGTGGATCATGTTGCCTGCAACATCCTCGTTGAGTAAATAAATTGCGTGCTTCACTAATTGAATCATTGCTAATAAGCACAAAGCATTCGAATCTGTCTACTTTTGAATTTAGGGTACAGGGTTTGAGAAATTTTTACCTGTGTTTTTTGTCTAATGTGTCTCATAGGGGAATTTACTTCCTAATACTAGCATATTCCAAGTTAAAATTTCCAAGAATCCATCAATATATTTTTTTTGTTAAGAAACAATCTGCTTTCGATCACGCTTGTTTTAGTCCCAGATTTTCAAGACGAATGTGGCTCGATGCCATTTTTGGCTTAATTTTATTCGGAACTGCAGTCTGTTTATAATTACGATTCCATTATTGCAATACATTTTTGCTGCCAAATTCATATAGCTTGTATAATGGGACCAAATTTGCTTTTATGTCTCTAATTTCATTGTCATGGTAATATCTAGTTATTCTGTTAAAGGGGAATGTTTTGAAGTTCATATGAACTGTATGCAGTATTGACTTTTCTGGTTGGATAAATTATAAGGTTTCTAACTCTTGGGATATTTGAAACAGGAAAATTATTGGTGCGCGTTGGTACATTAAGGGGTATGAAGCTGAATTTGGAAAGATTGCCCCAAGTGATGGGGTTGAATTCTTGTCTCCTCGAGATGCTTCAGGCCATGGTACTCACACCTCATCTATTGCAAGTGGTGCTCTAGTAGAAAATGCAAGCTTCAGGGGACTAGCCCAAGGATTAGCCAGAGGAGGTGCTCCGTCATCATGGTTAGCTATCTACAAAGTTTGTTGGGCTACTGGTGGCTGTAGCTCAGTTGACCTTCTTGCTGCATTTGATGATGCTATCTTTGATGGTGTCGATATTCTTTCAGCATCTTTGGGCTCACCGCCTCCACTTTCCACCTACGTTGATGACGCGTTAGCTATTGGTTCCTTCCACGCTGTAGCAAGAGGAATATCTGTTGTATGCTCTGCTGGCAACTCTGGTCCTTATTCTCAAACTGTCATTAATACTGCTCCTTGGGTTATAACCGTTGCTGCAAGCACCATTGATCGAGATTTCCCTGCTGTGATCACCCTGGGGAACAACCAAACTGTTGTGGTAATTCATTATTTTCTTCTCAATGATCAAAAAAATTGTGCAAGGTTTTACTGACATGACAGGAAAGAAAATCTAAAGAATGAGAACAAAAGAGAACTGCATAAAAAACAGTAACGTAGTGATTCGTTGTTATTTTGGATATGCTTGGATCTGATGGAGTTAAAATTAATTTAAGTATTTAACATCAACAGAGATACAACTGTTTACCACTTTCTAAAACAACCCTCCTGTTGCAAAATTCTGCTGCTATTAATATTACCATGAGGGCATGAAACTTTGTTTCAAGTTGTCGATCTTCTTGTTAGGACTTAGAAGGAATGTATATTAAAATGAAGTCCGGTTTCTGCTGATTTAAATATGCAAAAATTTTTGGTATAGGTGATTCGGTCAACCATTAGCTTTTCTGTTGCAATTTTTAGAATTTAATTGATTCTAATGTCGTGTAAAAACTTTTAAATGCAACCCTGAATACATATAAAATGTTGATGTTTGGATTGTTATAGAACAACCATCTAATAGTACATTTTAGTTTGTAAATTGAAAATCGTATAGAGAAATACAAATGTACTCTTCGTTTATTTAGCTATGACTTTCACTTTTTTCATACAGGGTCAGTCTTTCTATACGGGAAGGGACGTGAACAAGTTTCATCCTATTGTATATGGAGAAGATATAGCAGCCACTGGTGTTGTTGAAACCAGTGCTGGGTAAGACAATTAGGTAGCTATGTTGCTCCGGCTGTTCATTTTTTTTGAAGTACCTCATGTCTGACACTCGTTTATGACACATATCCAGGAATGATAATGGGGAAATGACCCTCCAAATTCATGAAAGAACTTAGAAAAAACTGAACATACTCGTGTCGGACACTCATGCCTCAGTCCGAGTAACATAGCTTATGTTCTTGTTCATATGCGTCTTTGTGATCTAGATACAGGCTAGGAATGAATATTTTGCTATTGTATACTTTTGCAGAAGTTGTGACTTGGAAACTCTGAATGCCACTTTAGCAAGAGGAAAAGTTGTTCTTTGTTTCCAATCTCGGTCACAGAGGTCAGCTGCAATTGCTGCAGAATCTGTACTCAAGGTTCGGGGTGCTGGAGTTATCTTTGCGCAGTTTCCTACTAAGGATGTCTCTTGTCCATGGAGTTTTCCCTGTATCCAAGTAGACTTCGCAGCTGGGACATCTCTACTGACTTACATGGCAACAAGCAGGTCATTTAACATTAGAAGACTTTGCTTTCCTTTTTAGTTGAATTCTCCCTTTGTTAGGTGGTTGAGGGAAAAGGGGTGGGGGATGGAATTCCTCACCATGTAGTTTTAACATGACCAGAAAAGGATCCACATTGTTAGTTCTCTCATTCTGTAGGCTTATAAGCTCTCCATCTATGTCGCTCTATCTCTTTTTTTTTTTAAGTACCCACCTCCAAAACTTGTGTCCGACACATATCCGGGCATGGGTACGAAGATATAACCCTCCAAATACATGAAAAAACTTAAAAAAAAAAAAACCTAAAAATACTCGTGTAGGACACATTTTTGTATTCGATACTCACACCTGAGTCTAAGTAATATAGCTCTGCTTCATTATGTTTCCATCAATAAACTGTTGCAATATTTCAAATTTTTGCATCTTCTTTCTGCAGCAACAGCCAGCCGTTGAGTAGTTTCTTGTCTTACAGATACAAGTTGATCCCTAGGTCTTGAGGTTCCATAGGAAGGTCACTGTTATTATTTAATGAACTCTTTCATGTCACAGAAAACCAGTAGTCAAGTCTAGCTTCTCAAAGACGGTTATCGGGCAACAGCTAGCCCCAGAAGTAGCGTATTTCTCGTCACGAGGACCCAGTTCCCTTTCACCATCTGTGTTGAAGGTATTAGCATTCTTTGCTTTTGTAAAAAGAGATGTTATATGGCCTTCTATATTAACATATGTCAGTGCCATTGTTCAGCCAGACATTGCTGCTCCAGGAGTTGATATATTGGCCTCCTGGTCCCCTGCTTCTTCCTCTAAGGGACTCAATTCTCCTCAAAGTAAAGCATCTCCACTTAACTTTAAACTCGATTCAGGAACCTCCATGGCTTGTCCCCATATCTCTGGCGTTGTTGCTCTTCTCAAGGGAATCCATCCCAAGTGGAGCTCTGCAGCAATCAAGTCTGCACTAGTAACAACAGGTAAGAAGCAGAAATTTTTTAATTTTGGTTTGGCTCTTACAACTTGTTAAACGCAACAATTTTTTTTTATCTCATTTTCTTTGGCTTGAGAAAGCTTCTGTGAAGGATGAATATGGCCAAAATACTATAGCTGAGGGAGCACCCCACAAGCAGGCTGACCCATTTGATTATGGAGGTGGTCATGTAGATCCGAATAAAGCTCTAGACCCAGGGCTCATATATGACATGGAAATCTCTGATTATGTCTGTTTCCTTTATGCAATGGGCTATAACAGCACTGCCATCAGCTCAATGACTAGGGTTCGCACCCCATGTCACAAATCAGCCAAGTTCGTCCTAAATCTAAATTTGCCTTCTATCACCATACCGGAGCTGAAGCAGCGTTTGACTGTCTCAAGAACTGTTACAAATGTTGGTCCGGTAAACTCTGTTTACATTGCCCGCGTTCATGCTCCCACAGGCACTGCTGTCAGTGTCAAGCCATGGATTCTGTCATTCAATTCCACAGTAAAGAAGCTAAAGTTCAAGATAACCTTCCGTTCTCAACTACGAGTTCAAGGAAGATACTCATTCGGAAACCTATACTGGGAAGATGGTATTCATGTAGTAAAGATTCCTCTGATTGTTAGAATTGTCATTAACAAATACATGTACTCGGAAACATGAATGAGATGCTTCTAGCCAATTTGGATCACTAAATAATAAACTTATAGCACATCAAATAATTGTTCCTTTCCTTCGTCTGGTTGCTGCACTCTTACAGAATGTATCGATGATCATATTCAAATAGTAGCAATGCAATTATTGACTTTGTTGTTTCAACTTCTAATTTTTTTAAAATACTTGCATCAATATCCATATTTAATATCTTTTAGA
>JBBYHK010000007.1:2540322-2565997 GCA_038382065.1 Adansonia grandidieri | reverse complement strand
GAATTTATTTTTTTGCATGCAAAATAAAAATTTAATCAAACATAAATATTATTTAAGGAGCTTTATTAATCAAACAAAAGTTCATTTGATAAATTTTTAAAAAATATATATAGATCTTTTTAATATTTTAGCCGTTTGCAAAATATTGCTTACCAAAATACGTAAATAAAAGGCAACTTAAAAAACAGCGGGAAAATGGAACAAAATCAAAAGGTTAAATAAAAAATCGGAAATTTGCCCTCAAAAATATCTTTGTCCAAAAAAGTTCAATTCCTTCTTTAAAACACGGTTCAAAAAGGCAAAAGCATCATTCAAATGAGACCTTGTAACGAAAAATGAAAAAGTTAAGGGCATATAAATTGCAATTAATATTCTATGCAGCAGTTGTGAACATCAAAATTCTTAGCAGTCAGGAGGCTATATCAGTGTAAATTTATGAGGGTCTAGTAACACAAACAAACTGCTTTTGATTTGGCAGTTTAGTACTATTATACTATCAATGGTTAAGCTTTCTGAATAGAGAAGGTCCATTACTGGGAGCGCGACTTCTTCATATACAACAAAAACATGTTTGTTTACAATGTCAAATACTTCATCCTCTGGCTTTGAATATGCTCGTGTTGAACACATATTTATATCTAATACTTACATCTAAGTCTAGGTAACATAAAACATAATGTCCTCACTGATCTCACTTTGGTTGCCTATACAGGATGTCATCGAGACTTTTTTTGATGCGGTTTCCGATTTTTATCCAGATTCTTGAGAACAACGGATGCAACAAGGCCTGCGTTCCTTTTAAACCTGGATATTCAGTAATCAACAATTTAGGGTTCTTGGTTCCCCCCGCCGAAAACATACGTCAGGAGGAAACATAAAATAATCCATCATTATACACTTATCAAGAATTTCCCAATTTCAATCGGTGCTTGCCTGCTATAGAATTCACCTCCTGGTGACTGCATTGAACTGTCGGTTTGACGCTGAGGAAGCGCATGACTATCTACAGAGAGCAAATATAATAAACATTTCAGTACAAAAGAACCAAAATCTAACTGTAAGATTTTCTCCCTCCGACTCTTTTCTCGCCCCCGTTCGTCTATTCCTTGTATTCTACAAATTTTCCCAAATTTTTGTGCTCCTCTATTCTTTCTCTCTCTCTCTTTTACCTCCTGCATTGTCTGACTCCAAAGATCTTTCAAATACATTAAAATCTTGAAATAAATTGAATATAACCATTTTTGACACTCACATCCGAGTCCAAGTAACAATGTTGAATCATATATTCTCTCTGCAAAAAATCTTCCCTGATGAATCATTAAGCTCAAAAAACAAAAAACTGCTGCTCCTAGAAACTTTCTGATTTTACGATTTTAACTCAACCATTTTTACCTCTACCTTTTACTGAAATTATGCATCCGGTGAGTTCACGCTTAGCCCACAATTTTTGGACACTTTAAGTAATCCTCCAGAGTTCAAACTGATGATTAACTCCAGCATTAGTCTCATCTGCTATGACAATATCATCCACAAATGACATGCATCAAGAGAGAACATCTGGAATACATTCTTCACAAGTTGCTACCAAGAACTAGCACAATGAGGTAAGGACTCGAGGTATACTATTGGTGTAACATTACATTATGAGTCTTAGGTCATAACCGTTCTCTCACATATGCCTACAAAAATGAAGACAAAAAATTTGAATTGGATGACAATAGATACCTTTGTTTTTCGGAGTCTGGGCAGGAACATGGTCGGTAGAAGCAGCAGTTCTGTCCAAGAAAACCTTAAGCAACAGGTAACCATAGTAGAATGTTACTTCACAGAAATACAACCGACATAAAGATAAGACATAAACCCCAGAAACATCTTCTATATGGGACAAAAATCTACGTTAAAAATGTCAAGACAATGCTCATGATTCATTCCAGTCTTTGGTTTTCTAGGTGGATCAATGGATGATTGTGTTACTCACCACATATTCACAAGTGATCTACAAACCACATGTGATAAAAACAAAGTACCCACATAAGAAATTTGGAATTCATAAAATTTCATATGGATTGAGAAATGATTTCCTTCAATTCGAACCCTGAAGCCATTGAGCAAAGGTATTCATGTAGCATCGTACAAATGAATAGACGATAGATTTATAGATAAAATTCATAATCTCCAAAAAAGTCTAGCACAAAAAACTATCTATACAATTAATTTATAGCCAAAACCCACAGCCTCCAAATATGCATTAGGAGAAAGAAATAAAAGGGAATAGGAAAACCTCGAGACAGACAGAATGGTTACTCAGCATGTTTACCACACTGATGAGTAGAATAATCTTTGTTATCCAATTAAACCAAGCAACCAACACGAGCATACTTGAAATCTATAAGAATGCGGCCTTCCTTGGAAGCTTCCACCCTACAAACATAGTCCCATAAAGATCATACCAATATTTTATCAGCAACCATAAGGTAATTTGGGCCACTTTCAGAGATTCTAATAATCGAATTAGAATGTATTAATTGTTATCAAAATAGGATTAGGAAGGAAATAATTAATTGATATCACATATAGTGCTAAACTACATGTATAAATTATCCCAAAAAAAGTATAATGTCTGCAAAATTTCAAATGGAATTTTACTTTACATATATAACTACTCTATGCAGCTCTAAATTTTGTCAAAATTTAAGTGTGCATATAATCACATGATGCCCCTTTCTTGCAGTGCCCACTTTCATGGAATTTGCACACTCTGTGCCCTTTAAAGGGTGACCCTGAAGAACCACCTCCACTGCTAAATGATGACTGTCTATTCCAACGTTTGGGACCACCAAAAACTGAATCACCACCCTGAGAGTGAGAGCCCCTATCCCTTTGATTTGAAAACTTGTCTCCATTGTGATTCTGTTCACTTCCACACATGCCTGAATTTCCAGAGGGCAGCACATAACTAGGATTCACACTTCCTGTAGCTGCCCCTTGCCCTTGTGCAACGCATCCAGAACTTGCATTGAAAACAGCCGGCCCTTGGCCAGGTGGTACCCACCCTAGCATTGCATTCCCAGGAGCAGTCCAACCTGAGTTTGCATTCGCTGACACTGGTGCTTGGCCAGGTGCAGCCCAACTAGGACCTTGATTAACAGATGTTGATCCCTGACTAGAAGATCCCCAGTTAACATTGGTACTTGCAGGGCCAGGTGGTCCCCATCCCATGTTTTGATTCCCAGGCATGGCCCCCCAACCAGTGTTCTGATTTCCTGGTGCACGTCTCAGAGCAGCATCTTGGTTATCAGCAACAGTCATACCCCAAGGTAGATTGGATGGAGCAGGAAGCTGAACATTTGACTGAAGTGGAGCGGTAGGCCGCCAAGAATCTGATAACAGCAGAGTTGGTTGGCCAGGAGAAGGAAAAACCCCAGCAGGATTTCCTGTTCTGAAAGGAGCAGCATTTTGACAGGACTGTGATGAGTCATTCCAGTGATCATAAGCAGCAGGTTGAGCAGACATAGCAAGCAAGGGATTTGGCTCTACCTTCTGAGCTGAAGCACTTCCCCATGCTTGAGTTCCAGTTGGAGGTATCGAGGATGCAGCAACTGCTTCATGCCTTGAGACTGACCAAGAACCCAAACCATGAGTCTCAAAAGAAGGACTACGAGAACTCACAGATTGAACCATATTTTGAAGAGAGACACCTACATTTTTCATATCAGCACCTAAATTTATTGAAGCCTGAGCATTGACCTGTGTCCTGTGTGATTCACCTGACACCATCGTACAAGAATGCACTATAGCAGCAGCTGGGCTCCCACTCTCTGAAACCACAGTAGGAGTTTGCAGCCCTGTGGCACCTCCTTGGACTGGATTAGCTACCGAGGGAGAACCCGATGACTGAACAGGTGTAGGTGACCATTTGCTTTCAAACGCTTCACTCCTAGTCCCACCAGTGAGACTTTGTTTTGGGGTAGGAGAAGGTAGATTTGTGTCAAGGCCCCATGGATCTCGAGAATACTTTGGGATCTCAAGTGAAGATGGAGCAGGTCCGACTGTGGAAGAATCGACTTCAGTTTGAGATTTCCAACTTTTTCCACCAGAATGGCCAGATGAACTCAAAGTACGTTGAGGACTCCAAGCTACTTGATTCTGATTAAGCTTTGATCTTTCTCCAACTTGACTTTCCATTCCTTGTTTCAAGGTTGCTCCAAGAGAATTCCAGTACAAGGCCATTTGAGCCATTGGAAGGCTATTATCTGTTACCGGAGGGTTTTTCTGAAGCTTTCCAGCCAAGACATCAGTCAAAAGTAAAGAATTATCTTGCTTCTCATTAGTTCTCCAAATTTTTAATTCAGCAGGGAAATATCCGGTATTACTCCATTTCCGCAGCTGCACCATTGAAAATGGTCCTTGGACCTTGCCAGATGGATCCTGGTAATGCCAAATTTTCTCTGTTTCATTGATTTGGACAACAGTTGGTGCTCCTGCGGACAGAGGTGCAGGTGAAATCTCTGAAACAACCTTCAAAGATGGTTCCTGTATTACAATAGAATGGGTATTCCTCGTGCCAATTTCTGAACTCGAAGCAGCTTTTGGCCTTTCCCAACAGTTTGGTTGTTGTGTTTCTCTCTCTCTTCTTAGGTTCCATAAATTTTCATTCTCCATCTCACTAGCTCCAACCGAATCATCCCCTTTGCTCGTAAACCCTTTATTAGATAGGTTCCTGCTTAATTCCCGACTCATGCTAGAATAATTTCTAGTCCCACTCCAAGAATCACTTGAACTGAAACCTCCCTTCCAGGGAGAATTTGGCTTCCTCCCTCTCCTGCTAAAGCCACTGCCTCTTGGCCTAATATAGTTATCTGCATGAACCAAAACATTATCAAACTGAATGGCAAGTAAGAGATATAAGAGAGGACCATAAAATTTCACAAGAAAAAAAGGACCTTGTCTCTTATCATCTTCTCCTTCATCTTCTTCAGATTCATAACTAGGATCCATATTAGGGTCTACATGTATCTCTGGAATCTCCTCTAATCTACGCTGTCGCTCCTCAGGTGTCTTTAAAATCTGCAATTTCTCTACACATTCTCTAAGCGTGAATATAAGTCAAGGACAACATTGGAATTGGTGGAGACAAACAGTTATTTTCATTAGAAAGAAATATATGAAGCACATAGAAAATGTAGAAGAATTCAGAAAACAACACAAAATTCTAAGAATTCAAATTAATCCTTTCATGAATTCAATTCATCACTGTGCCACAGGAAAGGTATTCCCAAACAACTAATTCAACAACTAGCATGATACATTCAGGGTGTCGCTTCAATTTTTTATTAGAACAATGCCAATAATAATTTCATCTGGATTGCTCACAGGGTAAGGCTATATGCAAATATCAGCACTTTTAGAGGCCAAAACCAAAAATAATGAGCTTAGTGTTCAAATGAATGGGTAAGTTACAAATAACACCATAGAGTTTCTAGGGGAGTTTAGTAACTAAACATGAATCACACCATGATCTAACCTAACTCACAGAACAATGAGTGAAAGACAAGCACAAGATAACCATGTATTGAAAACGAAAGATAGAAATTGACGAGCATGGAAGTACAGCAAACTTCACATTTATTTTTCACCCAAATGGCTTACATCAAAAAAATTATCTTAGTATATTGAATCTATCAGTTCAAAAGCTTAAGCAAAGCTTGAAGTCCTGTGTGAAATCATGTGGGCAGGAATTATCTATATCATTCAACACAAAGCACCTACATGAACATCCTGCTTTGTAACTACTAGGAAAAGGGAGGAGAGGGAAAAGAAAAAAAAAAGGAGCCAGAAAGGTTTCTGTTTTAGATTACTTAAAATCAAAGAGGAAAAGGAGAGGAAGGGATATATCACCAACATTGTTTGAATAAAGAGTGGAAACAGGGAAAAAAAAAAGAAGATAATTTATTTTGCTCTTTTAGAGTTATATACTTTATAAGTTACATTTAAATGTTATAAAAGCAATTCCAAGTAATATATTTTCAATGAGGAAACCTTCCCTACCAAATCCTCCAATTTGGAGAGCTGAAAAAAACTAAGGTATTCAGGGTCTCGGGGGGATCTCTCTCCCTTTCTTCTAAAAGATGTTATGAACAAGGGAGGCGCAACTTGTCCTTCTACCTTCCCTCATCCAGAAATCACAGTCAAGCCTCAAAGCAAATCCGCAACATATGTCAGATGAAGTCAGCCATCAAAATATCACAGTCAAGCATCCAATTGCAATTATCTGATAATTGAATAGAAAATAAGATTATACAAGCAAAGGATATTCCTTTCTATGCCCTTTTTCACTGGCTCGATCACGAAGATGACTGAGACGTAGTATCTCTGATTCCAACCACTGCATTATGATAACAGAAAAACTCAGCTTATTCCTTTGTACTAAAAAAAAGGCCACAAATAAATTATTAGAATATCAATTATAATACCCAAGCAGACCAAATTCAGGATTAAGAAAGATTGTGATCCATTTTTGCATATTATCTACATTTCAGAAAATTTATTTTTTTACAGGTGGCTTTCTTTTCTGTACAACAGTATCATACTGGGTCAAGAATGTTGCAAATTATGCTTTTCAAAATTGCAGAACATACTAATTAACCATTCTACACATATAAAAATATTTGTTAGTGCATGTGTCTATACACCCCCCCATATGTAATAACCATAGTTAGGAAGAATGATACTTACATCTTTAACTCGGACTGCCTGGATTGCCATGGCCTTTTCCTGTATATCTCCCTGCAGCAACCAGTTAATCTTCTAAAAATGACTCCAAATGAGATTTAAAAGAAAAGCAAAGACAACTATTGGATAGTTTATGAAAATTTGATATACGAAAAGTGAAAATTACCACAGTCAGCCGGTTGATAAGTCCACACTTTATGCTCTGGCGCAGACGCTTGCATTCATCCTAATAGATAAAGTGACAGCATATTTTTAACAAAAATAAGATCTAAATATAATAATCAAAAACAAAATAATGGCAACTAGGCATGCTCATAAAACTGCTGCTATTGACGCCTTTTATTTTCTCCATGTACAAGAGAAATAAGTTTTTTTTTTAATTTTTACAACATAAATTAAACAAGCCTCTGAGCATCTAAGTGACAAATTAGGAAAAAGTTCTAATAGCCATGTATTTGACAGGTGTCTAAATAGAGTGAAGCCTTTACACTTATACTCAATTTTCTTTATAAGATCATATTTATTTTAATCAGAGAAAAGGAGACAGAAATCCCTTCATCAAAGATGTAAATGAAAATCATCAAACAGAAAAAATAACATGAAATTCCATGCTGAGCAAATAATTACCTCAGTGAACTCTTGATTTGATATAATATCAATCGATATGGCCTCTGTTTTATTTAAATTTAAAACCTGTAGTAGAAAATCAGTTGTTCTTTTGCCAACTCTATATGGTTCAGCAACTTTGCTTGTACCTGGATAGCAAATAATTAATGTGTTTAACAACTAATGAGATTTTGATACTTGCATGCTGAAATAAATTTTTTTTTTTTTTTTTAAAAGTGCAAAGATAGACAGAAATCCAAGTATTTACCTACAACTTGCACTAGCCTATACAAATCTTGCTTTTGACCAGCACCAGATATTCTTATTCTAACAAAAGAACCGACAACCTTATCATGGAATGTTTCAGAATCTTCAATCAAATCCTCCACCAAATTTCGCCGCAAATAAATTAGATTGATATTATGCATATCAATGGCAGCATAATCATCTAAATTTGATTGAAGTCCCCTTGCATCACTCTTTTTATGTGTTTTACGTTTCTTATCTTTTCCAGTCTTTGTCAAAGCATCAGAATTCCAATCAGCCTCTAGCTGATTAGATTCAGCATCAAAAACACTCCCTTGAAGATCATCTGTCTGAGAATCCTCCTTCGTGAAAAAAATATGAGGGTCAAGAAGATTTAACATTTCAATATGCCCCACTCTCGATTTTCCAAACAGATTCTTAAGCCTAGAGTCACAAATGACATAGGACTTATTGCGGCGATCTCGAAGTTTGTGCTTTTGAATGTAATCCAGTATAAGTTGACTCAGTTCCATTCGAGATAAAACAGATTTGTCGCCATTTCTCATGTGACTAACAACTTCCAAGAGCTCTTTTGATGCCCACTCAGCATTTGGATCTGTAGATGCCCCTTCACCACTAGCTGTCAGAGTGCTTCGTGAATCACTGTCCCTTGATCGTGACCATGATTGACTCCTAGTCTTTCTTCGCTTAGAAACAGTTACTTCTGCATTTCCAGAAGAACTATCTGAGCTAGACCCTCCACCATCATTAAAACCATAAAGTTCATTAGGTGATTCCTGTTTAGCAGCACGATTTTCAGATACTTTCCTGGGATTTTTTGCCTGAGCAAGTTCATCTGAAGTTATTGATAATTTCCTTTTTAAATCAATCCAGTAATCCTTGAATAGATATTCCCAGCTACTTCTGTCATCAAAGTCTACTTGTGCCTGCAAAAGTAACAACAAAATATAATGGAGAACATCAAAAAATGAGGATTTCCACATATTTGCAAAAATAAAGCGACTAACATAAAGCCCTAAAACCTAAACAAGGAATGAATCAACATTTATTATTTCAATCAACATGTTATTTCAACAAAGAAAAACATACTTAATGTGCAATTATTTCAACAAAGAAGAAAGCAAATGTAAGGGATAAATACAAACACACAAGCACACACAAAAAGAATGGTACAATAATACCATTTCTTCGTTTACCTGCTCATTCCTTTCAATCAACATGACAAGATTCATGCATGACTCACAGAGGCCTTTGTTACCCCTAATACATAGGATTACAGAATCTTTGATGCATCCCTTGCATAAGGAAAAGGTACATGTGTAACACAAATAATAGGCATTCTTCTTACAGTTGCTGCAGATATGCCAACCTAATTCACAGAAAGAACATTACTGAAATTAGATAGAGATATAAAAGACAACATAATAACACTGTTCGAAAACCATAAAATCAAAATAGAGATTAAGAAAGATCATGAGCGAGAACAGGTCAAGAAGTAGATATTACACTTGAATCACTATAATAGAAAGTAACAGCAAGCAAGCAGTGACATAATTATTGGAAACTTAGATGAAATTCATAGAAGCATATGCTAAGATTCCCCTAATGCATGGACACCATGCACCATTAAGGCCTGAAGAAGTAGACTTGTATCATCACAAACTATAGAACTTATTGAACCAGTCCATCACTTTCTTCAGACATTGCAAAAAGAGAAATGTGCGCAAATGTTTGACAAATAAGCTCCAACAATGGTATAACCTTGAACGTCTCATTCTTGGATGATCCCAAGTGTGTAAAAATCAGCACATTACATGTTTCTCACTCAGTAGACTATGCCTCAAAATTTATCTTATCTTACCCAATATAACCAGGAACTAAAGCAGCCAGTTCTATCAACTGTCTTGCCCAATGCTCATTCAAGCCAAAATTAATATTCTCCATTCTACACTTCTCATTCATATCTTTACACAAAAAGAGTTGTACACCCTAGTCCTCATTGCTTTTTCTCATACTGATGAGCATTTAAAGATTCAACTTTTTCAAAGGAAAAGGAAACCACTTACGGCTACAAAAGAAAAGAAATTTTCTAAGAAAAAGTAAGATCTTAATCCAAAAGATTTGCCCGTACTTGCAAAACAGTAGCGTCTGGTCCCATAATCAATTGACGCAAGTCACTGAAATTGCAAGTTCTTATTTCTTCCAATGCCTGTTCATCACATACTAACAATATAAAGAAACAAAATAGATGTATTTCCTGTTGGCTCAAGTAAAGTGCATTTAGGGCAGATCTATATTGCCTTTTGTAAAGATAGCTACATGTGATTCTTGGTCAACTTTACATAAGAAAAAAATTGAGTCCAATTCAGCATCCATTACATTTCCTGATAAATTTGAGCAGTACTTAGCAGTAAGACATTCACAACTTTAAAGATTCCAAATATCCCAACTGCACATTTAAATGTAAGTGCACATCTGCCATTAATACAAGAAAGTCAATCATTTTGCAGATGCCACAACTGATGCTATTATTTCCCGCCCATTTAAAAGTACAGCAGTTGTATAGTTATGCGCTTATGTCTACACAAAGAGGCTGGTAACCAAATACTCTCAAACCCTTGACAAGTTGTAAAAAAAAATGTATACACCTAGATTCACTTGAAAGCTCAGCTTTGGAGACCCTGAATTGAATTTTTCATAAGCCAAGGGCATCTAATGGCTAAGAGATGATAGCATTCCAGGATGATAATTACAACTTGCTGTTTCACCAGAAATCCAAACATTGCCAGTAGCCATTTGCTTGACTTGGAATGATAGATGAACAGAAATACTGCAGAATGATACTACGCTTCATATGTTCTTTTGAGAACCATTAAACCAATTGGAGGAGAATGCAAAACTTAAATGGTGTGATGAGCAAAACTGGATAATGAACTTCCTATGCCTTCAGAGAAGCCCTTCCTGTAAATCAAGCCTTTTCCAAAGAAAAGAAGTAACAAATTCAATAACGTTGCAAGTAAATACGAAAAGAGAAAAGGATGTCACAATTCACAGATTAGGTGCTCATGTTCCGGTATATGTATCAGTCAACTACCAAACATCTATATTTTTTCCCTAAACTGCAAAAACTAATCAAAAGCATATGGCACGCTCATAATACAAGATAAAATAGCACTATCATAAAAGGTGGCAACGTATCCCAGAAAGCCTCAACATAAAACTCAGATATTAAAAGTTAAATTGTGCACACGGAAGAAATACAGCAACTTACCACAATTCCATTTACCCTTTGCTCGAAAGAATGCCTCATCTCGACCAATACAAGCAGCGTGGTAAGCCTTAGGACAACCCCTACAGAGGGAAAAAAACAGAAAGCATAATATTAGGACAGTGAATCACAGGCAGATCATAGAGGGATGAGAACAGCTGAGGTAGCCCCACCTGCGGTCACAAAGCACAAGCTCACCGCCATCAAAGCAAATGAAACAGATATCCTCTTCCACTTTCTTCCTTGACGGAGCTCTTGCCAAAACCTTAGACTTCCTATTCTTTCCCGGCTTCTGCTTGCCACCGCTAGCTTTCCTAGCATCCTCTACCTCTTCTGTATCCTCCGTCTCCTCTGCTACATCCGTTTCTACTTCTTCTGTCATGTCCAGCATCTCAGCATCCTCTACTGCTTCCTCTGTCGCTTCTGCTTTCTCAACATCCTCTGCTACATTTCCTGTTTCCGTATCTTCTGCATTCTCCAATTCCTCTCCCATCACTGTGTCCCTCCCCACCTCAGCCATATCCATACCTGTTACCCTCACTACATCAGTATCCTCCAAATTTTCACTTGGCTCAGACACATTAGCTACCGATTTTTCTTCCAAAATTTCACTTTTCTCAACCATGTCAATCACCCTTGTTTCTTCTAGAATTCCTTTTCGGTCCGCAAAATTAACCTCCATTTTATCCTCCGGCAATTCCCTTTTCTCAACCATGTCAGTAACACACGTTTCTTCAGCAATCCCAGTTCGTTCTGCAACATCAACTACCGGTTTCTCATCTAGCAATTCAGTTTTCTCAGTCATGTAACCCACCCTTATTTCTTCCAGAATCCCAGTTTGCTCTAACTCACTATCCACTTTTTTCTTCACCATCATTTCTCCTTTCATAGCCACGTCAACCACCTCTCTTTCCTCCATAATTCCAGTATTTTCCATCACGCCATTCATGCCTTTTTCCTCCATAACCACAGTTTGCTCTGTTACAGCATCCACCTCAGCCACCTCAGCAATTCCTCTTTCCTCTGCCACGTCAGCCAGCTCATTCTCCTCTGGCATCTCTATTTGGTCATGCACATCATCCACCACCTTTTGCCCCTCAAAATTTCCCACTTCCTTAGCCAACTCAGCATCTGGCTGCTCCGCCATAGACACCTCCCTCCCTTCCACTATACCTCTTTTCTCATCAGTTACATCAGCCTTCTCCATTTCCTCCATCACACCATCCACTGCCATATCCTCCATGTCGGGTTTCTCCTCATCTGCCACGAGGCTCTCCTCTCTATCGCCCACACCCACACCCACACCCTCACCCTCACCTCCCTTATTACCATCCACCGGAGATGAAACCTTTAATTCACCACCAGCATCCAACATCTCGTGCTTCTCCTCTCCAACGATCAAACCCTCGCTGCCCTCCTCATCACCAACCACTGCCTTGGAAGCCACCTCTGCATCAGCGACTACTTTGCCGTCAACTTCTTTAGGTAGTCCCCACTCATCCCAGTCGGAAGCGGACTCAAGCTGGCATTGTTGTGACTCAGTATTTTCATGATGAAAGCCGGAAGCTGTAGGTGTAGACACCGGGCGGTTATCTTCAGATATAAGAGAAGACACAACGTTGGGAACGTGGAGAGGCTCCTCTTCCTCGGAATCCATATAGAAGAGAAAATATTTGCAAAATCAAAGGGAAACCGTAGAATCGAGATTGAAACCCTAGCGTTTTGACCTCGGGATAAAATTTTTAGCCTCGTTTTTACTTTTATTTATTTGTTACTAGTGGCAATATGTTTATTTTGCGAAATGAAAGAACCGTGAAAAGAGAGCCAGAGAGAGTTAGAAAGCGAAAGAGAATTGAAGACACCACCTAGCCTCAAAGACTATACTCAACTCGAGAGTCGAGAAAGTGTTTATTTATTCATGAGGGTGTGTGCAGAGAATGACGATTATGTCCTAAATTTGGATCATGTAATAACGAATCTACCCTCCTGGGCCCCTGACTCCTTTCTCCTCCTGGCCCTGCCTGCCACAGAAGTGCCCCGACTTGGTAATCCAGTTAACTTTAGGGCTTTCGACGGATGGCCACGGGCCCACTACCATGGCCTGGCCTGGCCATGTTTTTACAACGGGCCCACTACCATGGCCTGGCCTGGCCATGTTTTTACAACTGTTCTCAGTATTTAGAGTTTGTTATTTCCATCTTCGGAACCCGGCTGTCACTACTGTTTCACAGTTCTTATAAAAGTTATTTTTATTGACACATAGAAAAGTACCCAGAAAAAAAAAAAAAACCATCAAGCTACTCAAAATTGATGATCTGTTTCACATATACGGATTCTCAAATTCATGTACCTGGGCAAGATTGCCCACTGTAAAAATGAATTCTGTACGGGATTATTTTAATAAGTGTTTTTAAGTTCTTCCATCCACCCTTTATTTGAGAAAAAATCGGATTGTGGAGTCAACAAGCAGGCTTACCTTTTTTCTTTTTTTTATATACGGTAGCCAATAATGCGTTCTAATGAAAATAATGATAATATATATATATATATATATATATACACGTATGCTTGATTCACATCAGCTCCCGCAAATTACTACATTAAAATCCAAATTCGGAAGTTCATCTTAGTTCCAAACCTTCATATCACAAGTAAAGCATAATGCTAACATAAATTAGCCACGGACATACAGCTTGCCATTTGCATCATCAGTACCTCCGAGGGTAGCGGTCCAAATACCTCCCAGAAGGACACTCATACGCCATGTGTCCTCTTCCACCACAATTGTGGCAGATCATCAAAGGGCCCATGCAATCCCGGCTCATATGACCAAGCTGGTGGCAGTTTCGGCACACAATGTCTCGATGGTCTCGGTAACCACCACCACTACGACCGCCACCACCACCTCGATCTCCTATCATATTGGCTTTTGGGCAATGCCTAGCCATATGTCCAGCTACATTGCACAAGTTGCAGATCGGATCATTTGTACAATCACGTGCCAAGTGACCTGGCCTCCTACAGTTGTTGCACGCCTTGTCATTTGTACAGTCAGCAGCAATATGACCAGGCTTATAGCAGTTGTTGCATAACCTCACATCCCCAGGTGGCATTGGGGGTGCTGTGCAGTCTCTGGCCCGATGCCCAGCCTTCCCACAGGTGTGGCAGACTCCCTCATTCGGACAGTGGTTAGCAGTGTGGCCAGGTTCACGGCAGTTCCAGCATAAAGACTTGGTGGTGCATTCTGATGCAATGTGCCTGTTCAGATGGTTCCTGCACGGTTAGAACAGTTCCCCAATTGCAAGACTCTAAAAAAATAAAAGCAGCATCGCTGGGCCTAACAGCTCCATCACCAAGACACTACAAGATTAGTCGTAAAACGACAAAACATGACAAAGAATTAACATAGAGCAGCTGAACTTCCCCCATTATACCTAGTTTATTTGCTCCAAGTACTCATTCCAAAAGGTGAAAAAAAGGTTAATCGATGTATAAAGCACTCAAAAAAAAAAATTTGATATATGCAGCTTGACGGTGCATGATAAAGACTAACTAAAAGAATTAGTATTGGCAGAAAATTATATGTTTAAACAAAACAAAAGCCTGCAGCCATTTTAGACACCTTGAAAAGAAAAATTCCAAATAAAAGGTTATTTAGACAAAGGATAAACAAACTTGAATTAACTCAAAAGATCTATCAAATTCAGCTTTAACAGCACGGAAAGAAGGTTCCTTACCCAGGAAGATTACAATTGTGACAAATTGCCACATTAGGGCACTCTCTAGCATAGTGACCTGGTCGTTTGCAGTTCTTGCATAGATTGTTTTGGCTGGAAAGAATGTAAAGTGGAGTTAATATTCCAAAAATTGTTAGATTACTATTCTTTAAGAAACTTCTGGTACACAAAAAAGAACAAATGTATACAAGTAGAAAAAAGGAAAGGAAAAGTGGGTGCAATATTAAGGGAAAAATTATGAGATATATCCATCCAGAAGCCAGGTTATTACAGAACTTTCTGACATATTGCAAGTGGTTAACTTCTTCCATCAACTAAACCCTCGACCTAGACTTGCTGAAAAACTGCTGACATAAAAAGATTATACAAATTACATGATAACAGCCACATAAAAAAGAATACCCTACTTCTGTGCAGTAATTTTGTAGTAAACAATCCAGCGCAAAGAAATATAGAGCCAGGTAGTTCAAAATATCTTCTTAATCATCTTTTGGCTGAAGCAGAAAACAAGAACCAAGTTATAGGTTCCTTTTCAGCGTGACGCTAAGGGACAAATTATCCAGACAGAAACCGTTTTCACTCAATCACCATGACTTTAAACACTTGAGAGACATGGATTATTTTATTTGTGAAACCAGCCAACTCAATCACATAAAATAGCTGAGATTGAGAATGACATGCAGACTCATGTATTTTTCTCTGTGGAGTTATAACATTATAGTCCTTAAATATTTACATGCAATGAGAAAAGAAAAATTTTTGAGAATGATACATTAACACGTTTTTCCCCAGAACAATTATCTAGCTGAGGAAAGAAAATTAACTAAATGCTTAAAAATTAGAAAACCTGAAACCCCGACGAGACTCCCTCCTGTAGGGTGCGTTACGGTAAGAAAAGCGATCAGATCGGATCTTACGATCCATGGGGCTCCGGCTCCTGCTCCTGCTTCGGCTCCTGCTGTCTGAACTCATGTTCAAACTTACGTTTATTAACGGCTACCACCACAGATCAGCAAAAACACCACCTCAACCAACACACTAACTGCTCCTGCCTCCTCCCTGTCCACAGCACAACCACACACCCATCGTCATCCATGAGCCACCATTCCTCCAAAATATAAACGCCAAATCCCAAGAGTAAAAGACACATTACACTCAGCAAGCAATCCACATCTTATATTGATTACAAAACACTCAATTTGGCATCAAGGACTTGATGATCCCACACCTTAAACAAATTCCTAACGAAAAGTTCAACCATCTCTTGCAAATAGTCATCACCCCAGATACATCAGGCCCAGAAACTCATGGAAAGACATGAAAACTCCGATTCAAAGCCATCCATTCATTCTAGGCGTACAAAATTCATTGGCCAGTATCCAAGAGATAATTATATGGAAAAATGGGAGACATATGGTTAACTATGAAAAATGGGGAATGGCTGATTGAAGAGATTCTATGTACATAAGGAAAACTGTTGTGGTTCAAAAGAGAAAACAAGAAGAACAACGAGAAACAGACAAGATAGCCAAAATGCAATTGGAAAAATGCTCCTAATTATTCTCTGAGACTTTCAAATTTAATTGTCACAATATAATTCAACAGAGTAAGAACAAATTAAGAATTTGAAAAGACTGGTATTTTTTGAATATCCAGGTAGCTAGACAGCAATTAAAAAAAAAAAAAAAGTGCATCAGTTTGCACATCAGGATATTCTACATGAAAAACCGTGTTACAAACTATTTAAAATCCATTTCCAAGTTTAATAACTTCCGCTCAACTTCCTCCTCTTTTACCCACGTCCACTGAAATTGTTTCTCATTTGGACTCCTTTTTCTTCCTCAAACAACTCCAACAAATGCTCCCTTCTCAAATCTCAATATATAATATTAGAAGTTTAAACCCTTTTATTTTTTTCATAAAGGCTGGAAGCAGTGACAATTGACACAATCCTAAACATCAATGACTTTAAATAAGTATGTGCCGCCCACCCCTCAAAAAATTTGCCTCATTAATACCCATTAGCAAATAACATGATTCGGGTATACATGTGATCACATTCAACCCAACAAGAAAAATTTTCATATAACTTCTAAACTTAGAAAAACAGAAGCCAATCGACTCCTTAAAAATATGAGAAACCAAATAAAAGAAACAGCCAATGTAAGTTCATTGAAAATTCATGGAAAGAATAACCTTTTTTAAGTTTAACCTGCTCCTACGGCAATAAGAATGACGCAGGGGGCGCAACTGATTTTCGTCTCTCTTTCATAAGTTTGCTCACGAAGTTTCTTTTCCTCTGTACTTTCATGTTGTTCGAATTCGCATGAATACAAAAATAATAGTAACCCATTATCGTAGAAACAAAAACTCAAACCTGTAAACGTAATGATTTCAAAAAAAAACTTAAGATTTAATTTAAATTTCAGATTTCAATGGCAAATCAAGGGTGAAAACCCTAACTAGCAGATTCGAAACCACAATTAATCAAAACTGAAAAAATAAGGCGAGAAAGACCCTAACCCTAACGAAAGGAACAAAAGCGAAAATCAGATAGCGGAATCGAAGGAATATTAAAAAAGAAAGGTACGAACCTGACGTCACTGGGCGCAGTTTAAACGTTGTTCGTGAAGGTTACGACCGAGAAGGAAAATGAATATAAAAGATAAAATGGAAAAAAAAAAAAAATGTAGGAACCAGTTAGTGGCGTGAAAGTGGGAATTGGAGAAGGAAAGAGCAGCCGCTAGTAATATCGAAGGGTTCAGCATCCGGTTATAGAAAACTTTAGCAGCTTGAGCTTGTTCATGGGGTCCCACTGTCCTCATCGAGAGACCAGTAAGAGGATTGGGCCAATGAGTTGAATTCAGCCTCGTGGCCCAAACTTTATTGGCAGGCCTAAACCGACTCGAAAGAAAGAAAATTCCTATTTAGACCCGGCCGAAGGTCTACTTACAATTGCAAATAACGTTTTAGAAAAAATAAATAAGCCGAGTACAAAGCATCAGCGGCACCACCTCTTTTGGGCCATCTTTGGGTGGGGGGAATAAGAACACTTTTCTAGCTATTTGTCCTCACCCTTCAAGTCTTACAAACTCGGATACCCATTTTTGCTTGTCAATTTACAAGACACAGTTGAACATTTCTTTTTCATTTTTTTCCCCTCTTACAGTAAACAATAGTCGGCTGCACCGCAATTATTATATACCCACAACTTATGTTTGGTTGCTTTTAGATTGTTACTGTTTTAGCCTTCAAGTTTAGATGCAAGTGTAGGAAAAAAAAACCTGAATCGGGGGCAAGGTTTAACGTAAGTTAAATTTGTTATCTGTTTTATGGCATGGTATTAAACTACACACACTAATAACATATAAAGTCAAATCTAAATGACTTTGGGAAAATGAATATACAATTTTTTAATGTCTTTTAGGGGTTATAGATGGAAGATAAGAGGAGATATTAAAAAAAATAAAAAACATATAAAAGAAGAAAAAAATAGTAAAAAAGATATCGAAGATTCAGAATTAAGATTTTAAGAAACATTTTGATACTTAAATGAATAAAAGGATAAGAAAAGTAAAGAATTATAAAGGGGGTAGAATATTAAAAAAATATGACTTCAAAATTTTGTACTTATATATTTTATAATTTTATAATGTGAGTAAGTTTAATAGACAATAATCAAGGTTGTATTTCTAACTTAGGGACTTACACTTATATTTACTCATAAGTCAAGCCGTAATTTGAAAAAATTTAAAATTTAAGTTCAAATTTGAATTTGACTCAATAGCCTGAATTACTATACAGATAATAATAAAATCTTAAAAAATTAATTAATATTTATATATTTATAATTAATTTTAAATAAAAGTATTATTTTAATTAATAAACAATGATCTACATTTGATCAACTTGAATCGAATTAAAAAAATCAAACTAAAACCCAGCTTAAGCGGGCTACCCGACCATTTATGAGATTTACTTACATGTTTGATGACTAAAACTGTTCATGGACTCTTAAACAATATAACTGTCGCTCATAACATCTTATTTTAAAATTTCCATCAAGAAAATTAAGTCATGGTAGCTTATTAATTTTAATAATGGAGTTAGTTAGCTAGCTACTCTATATTTGAAACGTATTAAAAAAATGTCTAATATATATCATCAGCGTTTAAATCTTGATTCTGAATCAAATTTAAAATTCAATATTTCTTAAGAATAAGCAGCTTCAACGAAAAATGTTGAAAAGTTGTTGATAAATGTAATGTGGTGGAGAGTAGAGCCACCAAACAAGGCCTTCAAACTGTTCAATTTTCAAGAATCATGTAACATTCAAGTGTTAAAAGGATCCTACAAACAGAGTAGAGACTAATGGCAATGTCAATCCCTCTGTTTCAGCGTCTTTACTTTTTTTTTCTTTTTATATAAATCTGAAGGACAAAGGGACCCCACGGCTAAACGACCTGCCATGCCCCTCCTCGATTGCTGCTTTGGAGTTGGCCCTTTTTGGTTTGCAAGCAAATTGTGCGTTCACGTTTTGCGATGCATGTGAAGTTCGCTGACAAAGAACCCATATCAGTGTCGGCGCTTCTTCACTCTCCCTCGTGACTCGTCCCCTAATCTAAACTTCCTACTAACACTACTAGTTTTCCAATATAAAAACCAGCCACTGAGAGAAGTACTAGGCCCCAAATCCACAGCCACGACGCCATGAAACTCTATTTTGTTCTTAGTCATCAACTTTTTCCTTTCCTTTCACTTCTTTTTTTTCATGGGTTCTTCCCTTTGGTTCATTCCAACCACCATGACTACTATGACGCATTGTCGAAATCGATTCTGTTTTTTGAGGGGCAGCGTTCTGGTGTTTTGCCGCGTGACCAACGTATGGGATGGAGGGTCAATTCAGGATTGAGTGACGGTTCGATGTACAACACGGACTTAACCGGCGGCTATTACGACGCCGGTGATAATGTTAAGTTCGGTTTCCCTATGGCTTTCACGACGACAATGCTGGCCTGGAGCGTGATTGAGTTCGGAGATTTGATGCCGCCGAAGGAGCTTAGAAATGCTCTTGTGGCGATTCGTTGGGCTACTGATTATTTGCTGAAAACCGTCTCTCAGCCTAACCGGATTTTCGTTCAGGTAATTAATAGCAAACTTTATTGTTACTTTCATGGCTTCTTTCATTTCTGTGTTTTTCACTTTCTCTTGATTGGGTGAGGGCAATTTAGAAACTTCAGTTCATGGCTGTTGTTGGGCCGTCCTTCAGTTGAACTAATCCGTTACTTGGGTAAAAACGTGACTAGTAGTGGCCATGTCTCTGGTCCATTGTTGTCGTTTTCTAACCAAATTTGCCCCGAAAGTCTTACGTTTCATTCTTGGGATGCGCATTTGGCAACAGCCAGCTACCTGCTCTAGAATTCTTCTTACATGGGAGCTGCTAGTAGCATCTGCAGAAAAGAAACAAAACCCAAAGTCGAGTTTATATGAATAGTAATCTAATAAATCCATTAGGCTTCTTTACATTAATCATGTAAAAACTTGAATAAATCGGTAATAAATAAATAAATAATAAAAGATTATAAATATTGAATTCAAACACGCTTTAATTTTGCACGCAATTGTACATTCGTCAATGGCCTAATTCTGATCATCTTAAGATTAGTAGTATTTATTAGTTATTATTGTTTGGTGGTGCTAGTAGAATTTTTTTAATGTATTTGTCATTTAGGTTGGGGATCCAATTAAAGACCATAACTGTTGGGAAAGGCCCGAAGATATGGACACGGCCAGGACTGTTTACGTCGTGGATGCACCAAACCCGGCTTCCGAGGTGGCCGGTGAGACGGCTGCTGCTCTGGCAGCTTCATCCATGGCGTTCAGATCAGTGGACCCAGGGTATGCCGAGACGTTGTTACGGAATTCTGTTCAGATTTTTCAATTTGCTGACAACTTTAGAGGTGCTTATAGTGACAATTCCAATATTAGAGACGGTGCCTGTCCATTTTACTGTGATTTCAGTGGCTATCAAGTAAGTAAAAACTGCGACTAGTAAAAATTTTCTAGTTAGGCAACCGTTAATCGAATTCGACCCTTGATATAATTTGACTGGGGCTCTTTTCTTTGGATATATAGGATGAATTGCTTTGGGGAGCGGCATGGTTAAGGAGGGCCTCTCAAGACAACTCTTACCTTAATTACATAGAAAACAATGGCAAAACCCTCGGTGCTGATGACAACATTAATGAATTTGGGTGGGACAACAAGCATGCCGGTTTAAACGTTCTTGTCTCCAAGGTCAAGCCTTTAGATCTTCCCAAGCATTTAATTACTTAAACTTTCCTGATTCTTACATTGGTCCCCCTGTTTTTCAGGAAGTGTTGGAAGGAAATATGTACTCTCTACAATCATATAAAGCCTCAGCTGATAGCTTCATGTGCACATTAATCCCAGATTCATCTTCTTCCCATATCGACTACACACCTGGTGGCCTCATCTACAAGCCTGGAGGCAGCAATTTGCAACACGCAACGACGATTTCGTTCCTCCTCCTCGTTTACGCTAACTACCTCGATCGTACTTCGCAATCGGTCAACTGTGGGAACCTAATCGTCAGCCCGATGTCTCTTCGGATCCAAGCAAAGAAGCAAGCCGATTACATTTTAGGTGATAATCCAATGGGATTATCATATATGGTTGGTTACAGCAACAAGTTCCCACAACGTATTCATCATCGTGGCTCATCCTTACCGTCGATTAAAGATCATCCTGGATTCATCGCTTGCAAGGAAGGGTCGATTTATTTTAATTCAACTAATCCTAACCCGAATATTTTAATTGGTGCTATAGTTGGAGGCCCTGGAGAAGACGATGTCTATGGCGATGATAGAGCTGATTTTAAGAAGTCCGAGCCGACTACTTACATCAACGCACCATTTGTTGGTGTATTAGCCTATTTTGCAGCTAATCCCAATCCTAGCTAACTCGAAAGTCGAAACCCAACTCGCTTTTGTACATAGTCGACGATTTTTTTCCCCCTTTCTTTTTTTGGGGATTTTGATTGTAGGCAAAAAGGTTCTCTCATCTCGAGTGAAGCAAAAGAGGGAAGAGGCCACTTAGTTCATGATTTTCTTCAAAATATAGAATCAAAAGAACTCCGCCTGACCATTTGAGAAAGTTTAAAGGTGTAAAATCCCAATGTATATTGCCTTCAAATTTGATACAATCAACTATTTTTCTATTAATAATCCCAATGAAATTTATGTTAGCAACTCACCTTGTTTGCTTTATATATATGCTAATTAAAAGTGAAATATAACTTATTGTTGAATACAATTAATTTTAAAAAATAATATACAATACATTATATTTAAATTTTAATATTTATAATTTTTTTATTTTTATTTTACGATTTCATTAGTAAAAAATAATCATGATATGAGTCACCTACTATGATTTATGGTGCCATTGTCAAACCAATTCTCTCTTTGCATTAAAAAGGGGGGAAAAACAAAAACTATTGAGCTAACGCTGTCATATTTACATTAGAACGCAGCAATCTTCCCTTCCCACATCAATCGGACATTGATTGTATGCGTCGCATAACAATGATTTACGTGCAAATTCATGTTTTTCTAACCATCGCCTCTTTGATCCATCTTTCTTAAACGCTTTTATTATCGTCTTTGCCGGCGGCAACCACACCATGGATTCGTACTCCACGGCAGATTCTTTGCCTGCCTAATTATGATCTCTCCGTTTTCTTTCGGTGGATGTGACCGATCTCTGGTCATTGACCACTGGTGGTGGTGTCGAAATATCTGTGACATATGTAACTTACTTTCGTCATACATGGTAGGTAGATCTAAAGCATCTTTTAACAAAACATAATAACAACAAAATATATATAATTAAAATATAAAATAAATATATGTACATATCAAAATTTATATAATATTTATTATTAATATATTAAAATTAATATAAATATATAATAATAATATTGATATATAAAATATATAAATATCTAATAATAATAACGTTAATTTAAAAAATAACACGCTATTATCTTAAACTTTATAATAAAATAATAATTTTTTGAACGAATTACAAAATAAGAATATATATATATATATAACATTTATACTTAGGTGCAGGCCCAAGCAACCTCACCCTTATCCCTAGTAATAAAAAAATTTATATCATTTGATCAATATGCTTTCACACGTGGGGTGCCTTTGGGCACGTCGGAAGCAGATAATGTATAATTTTTTTAATTTCCACTTCAGGTGATGATTTGAAGTAGAGGGACCAAAATGATATTAGACTTAGAATTTAGAGACCATGAATGCTATTTTACTCGAGATAGAGGATATGGAAAAAAAATTAATATATTTTATTAAATTTTCAATTTAAAATAAATGTTTTTTAATAAGTTTTTATTTTTAAATATAATTTGTTATACCTCCGCATATGACGATCGCCGAAACGATCACAGCTCCATTTGGGAGATCACATGCAATAACAAAAATGACAATCGCCGAACCACACCTGATAGCGATTTGACCTCGCCGGCAGTGACTTAAATGCGGAGTTGACACCTGATTGACGGCCGACTGACTGAGCCGACCACTAGGCATCATAGCCTGACACCTAACTCAACGATGGTCACATCATCACCAAATCACCTGACACAATATTCCCAAAAGAACCCTATAAAAAGGCAAGCCCACTCACTAGTAAGCAGGCCAACTTCAAGAAAAAAACATTTAGACACCATTACATAAAACACTCTTCTAACTTAATCATCGGAGAGGACTCCCAGAGTACAAACTCTGGCGTCCTTCTGATTTTCTTTGTGTTACAGGGTCTTGTCTGATTTCGGTTTCTCAGTAGGAAGACATCAGCATAACTCAAATATTTTGAAACTAAAATTGAATAAGAATTTTAAATAAATAATATAACGTCAATTAATATTATCTCTCAAGTGTCAAATACCCCCGACTAAAACTTAAATGTCAAACAGACTAAACAGAATTATCGATAATCCATTGCAACTTCATAAGGAAGAAAATTAACAAATGACTTTTGAAAATAGATAAAAATTAAAATGATCAATTAACAATAAGGGTTACTATTTACTCATTTTTCAATAAATATGTTGGGAGGCCATAAATCATAATTTTAGAAATGCCAAGTTCATGTTAACCATTGTCTTGTAATGTACGTATTTGTATATATGGATATTCCAAGAGAATAATTTGTTGAAGACGACAAGTTTTGCAATTAATTTTCATGGAAAAATGGTGCCATTGAATGTTTTTATTATTATTTTTATTTTTTTAATTTGAGGTTTGATTCCATTTAGTGATGTACTAATGTAAATGAAACATTCTTCATTTCATAATTCATGGTCACGTGAGGGTCAAATTTTGTAGTAATACCATATTAATTTTGGGAATGTAACTTTCTTGAAGACTTTAAGAAAGATTTAAAGGATGTTGATGAAGATTTCAAGATGATAAGATTAAGAATTAATTAGAACAGAATCATGTAACCACTACAAATAAATGAAAACCCTACTTTTAGGCTTCATCTACTCTTGACCATGTTAAAAGTATATCAAAATCCATGACGAGCATCTGAAGTGAAAGTCCAACCGACTAAGCTCTAACCTGCCTTCATTAGTTCTTTTTGACACGGTTCAAATAGTATTTTTTTCGTTTTGGTGCTAAAGCAATTTTCTTAATTGTCAAAGTGAATTCGAGTTAAGTTTTGAAAATAGGTCTCTCCATTTATATGAGTTTCCAATAAATGAGAAACTCAAATGGTTCCCTATGTATATGCTTCATCTATTCTTGACCATGTTAAAAGTACATCAAAATACATGGCGAGCATCTGAAGTGAAAGCCCAACCGACTAAGCTCTAACTTGCCTTCATTAATTCTTTTCGACATAATTCAAATGGTATCTTTTCCTTTTGGTGCTAAAGCGATTTTCCTAATTGACAAAGTGAATTCGAGTTAAGTTTTGAAAATAGATCTCTCCATTTAGATGAGTTTCCAATAAATGAGAAACTTAAATGGTTCCCTATATATAGGCTTCATCTATTCTTGACCATGTTAAAAGTACATCAAAATCCATGGCTAGCATCTGAAGTGAAAGCCCAACCGACTAAGCTCTAACCTGCCTTCATTAATTTTTTTTACACGGTTCAAATGGTATCTTTTTCTTTTGGTACTAAAACGATTTTTCTAATTGTCAAAGTGAATTCGAGTTAAGTTTTGAAAATAGATCTCCCCATTTGGATGAGTTTCCAATAAATGAGAAAATGTTTGTTTTTGTTCTTAATTATAGTTTACAATTGGGACTAAGGATATTGAATGTTGGGAACTTTTCAATTTTGTGGATTTTGGAGCAAAGTTTTCATGATAAAAATATTTTATTGATACAAATAACAAATTTTACCAATATACTTTTAATTTGTATTTATTTTTTAACAATAAAAAAATTAAAATATTTTTTAAAAAAATTCTATTAGTTCAAATGATAACTTTCACATTATAATTTTTTATAGTTACAAATTTTTATTACAATAATGATGATTAAAATAATTTTTTTGGAAATCCGTTGTAGTCTTAACTCGGCTTTCACTCGAGCGACCCGGGTTCGAGTCCCGGCAGTGGATTTTTCCTTTTTTTTGTTTTACTTTTTGAAAAAGCCACTGAGTCTTGAGAGCTCGTTATTCTTTAACACGTTGCCTTGTCGAAAAGTCCAGAATGAAGCCGTGGGCCCACTTTTCCCCGTCCTGCAAATTGAGGTTTACAATTTTCTATCTAAACAATTTCAATTTATATTTCCTTTTTTTCTTGCACTAGCTTTGTTTGTAAAGTTCCCCACTTTCTTTTCCCATTTCCTGAAGGTATTGAGCTTGGAATTTTCATGTTATGGCTTTAGGATTTTAGGTTTTATATTAATTATTAATTATTATTATTATTATTATTATTATTATTATTATTATGTATCTTTAATCTATTAACTTGTTGCCATTTATCCCCATAAATAA
>JBBYHK010000007.1:2529838-2540222 GCA_038382065.1 Adansonia grandidieri | reverse complement strand
ATTATTATTATTATTATTATTATTATTATTATGTATCTTTAATCTATTAACTTGTTGCCATTTATCCCCATAAATAATTGCTATACTATGAGGTCTTTGATTTATGTTCCATTTTTATAAACCAAACATGATTAGTCATTTATATGGAAAAAAATTTCTTTAAGTTTATTAGTATTTGATATATGCAGTATTTTTTTAAAAAAAGTTCTTGCTGTTATTGTTATTTTTTCGATAGTTAACTCATAAATTAGTTTGGCCTTTTTGTTTTAGTTTCATCATAGGAAGATTTTTGGTTGAACTCCATATAGCAATATTGAAAAAAGCATGTCTGCCACCTTCCTTGGTTGAAATGTTTTTTTGTATCTTTTTTTAAATTGTTTATCTTGAGAATAGTTTGATGAATATTTAAGGAGGGTAATCAGCTTTGCTGTTTTCAATGTTTCATAATGGTGCTACCGTTATGCTTTCTGAAAGAAGTAATCTTTGGTTGATCAAGTTTTACTACGTATAACCTTGTCTTTTTCCAGTTGTTGACATTGTTTACCGTAAATTTTGTAGCAATGGATGTAAAAGATGACACAGGAAAAGGCTCTGTTTCCTCTGTTATTCTTGAATCTTTGCAATCTAGCCAGAAGGGAGATGATCTTTCTGCTGAGGACTGGGGTTGGATTGAGTCTTGTCTGGTGACAAATACCAAAACTTTGGAAAGTAATTGGACTTCTTTCGAAGATGTTTCGCTCGACACTTTTGCAACTGCGAAAGATGGTTTTGCTGGAGGAACTGAAATCAAGATAGTTCCTACCATTGAGGAGGCAGAGGATGCCAATCACCCAGGAAGAACTGATAATGATCTTGATGTTATTCCAATTTATGGAGACGCTGAAGCAAACACCAATGATATTCCGATCAGAAAGAGGGCTGGTATTCTGTCACAATTTTTTCGGGAAGATTCCGCCAAAACATTTCGGGGAGATCCTTTCCTGCCTACCTACAGCGAGGATGAAAGAAAGGATGAAGCTGTTGATTTAGGACTTCAATCGAGTTTATCTGCAGACGAGATGAATTCATCAGCAATGGATATCTTCAGGGTCTGGGATTTGGCCATTCCAGCTGAGGAAGATCTTATTGAACAGTTGAACAAGGCTATTGCAGAGACAGAAGAGACTACCTTTCAATCAATGCCATTAGCTTTTGATGATTCAACGGCATGGAAAGACTTGAAAGATGAGCCACTAGATAATTTAATTGCCGCCATTGCCGATCTGTCTTTAAATACTGAAAGTTTCAGTTAATCTCTATGTCCATATTAGAATCTAGGCATGCCAGTATATATATAGATTTGTTATATTGCCAAGATCTAGGTTGCTGTAATCTTATGACATCAACAATGAGGTAATAGGGATTTTGGCTGTTGCATCAATTTAAAGAGCATTTATTTTGCATAGGATTTGAAATAAGACCAGTTGCTCACATAGAATTGCTATTGATTCATACTCTGTCCTTGGCATAACTCTCTAAGAAGTTTTTTCCTTCTTTTAGAACGAGAACCCAGATTCTTTTTAACACGATCGAGCTCGTGACTACAATGTGGGAGGATTGATTTTCGATCTGCACTTGTGAAACTCAACATTCCAATCACAAAGGTGTGTCTGGTGCTTCCGTCGGTTGTATATTAGAATTTGATTAAATATGTAAGTATTCATATTATTTTCAACTTGCAAGGTGTTTTGTATAGATAAAATCGTGACACTCAATTGATTAAAATGAATAATATTTTATAAGTTGATATAAACGATAACATTTTATATCAAAGTTAGTTAAAAAAAAACAATAATATACAACTCAACACAAAAGAGCTTTCGTTAGAATTAGGAACATATCATAATCTCCCCAATATAAATTCTAAATTGAATTGCACTAGAATTAAATCAAGTATCTAAATATTCACATCATCTTTTAAGTTATGAGGTATCTTTTGTTTATAAAATCACGAAATCTAATAAACCTAGGCTTGCAAAGGGTTCTTGGTGCCTAGCAAAACAAGCACTTATAGTGAATCTTAACCACGGATCATATGCTTGGCTGACACTCATCATAATCTCCAAGGTCCACATGGCATGAAAGATCTCATAAAAACCAGATGACTTGGCATTCTGTCAACCGTCCGACGTGGGGTTAACTCACAATTCCATCCAAACCCTCCACTTAAACCATGGCCATTAATTTGAACAAAATCAGAACCTCATGTTTACTTTCCCAAGAAATCTCTCAAGCTGCTCCAAGAAGTACGACATACTGAATATGATGCATTTGTCTGTTCTCTTTTTACATCATCAGAAGAAAAAAAAAATCGTTGCTTTTCCAAAAGCCCCATTATTTGAAACTAACTTTTTACGAGGTGAGTATAAAACCATCTATATCAACCACCAAATGCAGCCTGCCAAGTGTACAAAATTATCATCCACATGGCGCGACAACATTGGTCGATGCATGACAACCTCAAAGTTGACATCTTATGATAATAGGACTGCGCAACTATAAAATCCAGTGAGCGAGACTTCGCGTGTGTGGTAAAGGAAGGCCAAGACGGAGGAGATAAGATTATAGTGACCAGAAAAAAAAAAAAAAAGCAAAGCCGTAATAGCCTGCTTCAAGAGGCCCAGCTAGTTAGCCTCTCACTTACTCAAAGCCGAAGAACAAAAAGAATGGCATCTGCTTCGGCAACTCTCCTCAAGTCTTCACCTATCCTCGACAAGTCCGAGTGGGTTAAGGGCCAAAGCCTCCGCCAGCCTTCAGTTTGTTTTGTCAGGTGGCACCCCACACCAGCAGCCTTCACCGTCCGTGCTAGTTCCTATGCTGATGAGCTTGTTAAAACCGCGGTCAGTACTAAAAGCTAGTCGATTTTTCTCATTAAAATGTCTGATTCTTACAAATAGAAGTAGAATTAAAGTAGTGTCGAGCCAAAACTGAAACTGCTTTACTCTATCCAGTTAGATAATTCAGATTTCTAAAAGGAACACAAGTCATGCATGCCCTTATATCAATTGTTTTGTTAGTAAAATTTAAGTAATCTATCGTTTTTTTTTTTTTTTTGCTCGAATAAGCTTTGATTTATCGATTAGATTGTATTGCTACATTGTGAGAGAATCTAAACTATGCAAGACTCCATTTGATTTCTTTTTCCTTTGGATGTAGAAAACCATTGCATCTCCAGGTCGTGGTATTTTGGCCATGGATGAATCAAATGCTACATGTGGAAAGCGACTTGCCTCAATTGGTCTAGAGAACACTGAGGCAAACCGCCAAGCTTACCGTACCCTTCTCGTGTCTGCCCCTGGCCTTGGCCAGTACATCTCCGGAGCTATCCTTTTCGAGGAGACTCTCTACCAATCTACCACCGATGGAAAAAAGATGGTTGATGTTCTTATTGAGCAAAAGATTGTCCCCGGTATCAAGGTTGACAAGGTAAAGCCAATCATACCTAACAATAAAATATCCACAATACATATCAAAATTATACATTTTATGCTAATACATAGAATTGAATGATGATAAAAAAACAGGGTTTGGTTCCCCTCCCTGGTTCCAACAACGAGTCCTGGTGCCAAGGTCTCGATGGTCTTTCGTCCCGCACAGCTGCCTACTACCAGCAGGGTGCTCGTTTTGCCAAATGGTATTCGTCATATTAGATAACCTAGTTCCTCAGTCATCTTAGGTAGCACCGAAGTAAACAATTCTTATAGAGACACTAACTAGCTGTTTTCGATGGGCCAGGCGTACTGTCGTGAGCATTCCCAACGGTCCATCTGCCTTGGCAGTTAAAGAAGCAGCTTGGGGTCTTGCTCGCTATGCTGCCATTTCTCAAGTGAGTCTAGAAATTAGCGATAACTATGCAATATGGTTCTTGTTATTGAGAAATTTTTGTTGCATTGTGGTTACAGGACAGTGGATTGGTCCCGATTGTGGAGCCAGAAATCTTGCTTGATGGTGAGCATGGAATTGACAGGACTTTCGAGGTAGCTCGGAAGGTTTGGGCTGAGGTTTTCTTCTACCTTGCTGAGAACAATGTCTTGTTTGAGGGTATCCTCCTCAAGCCCAGCATGGTCACCCCTGGTGCTGAATCCAAAGAAAAAGCCACCCCTCAGCAAGTTGCCGACTACACCCTCAAGCTCCTCCACAGGAGAATCCCCCCAGCTGTTCCTGGAATCATGGTACATTGTGATCTCAGAACTGTTTTGTATAAATAAAGTAAAAAAAAAAAAAATCCAGTACTAATCGATTGAATTTGAACTATTTCTTGTTGAGCAGTTCTTGTCTGGTGGACAATCCGAGGTCGAAGCAACCCTCAACTTGAACGCAATGAACCAGTCTCCCAACCCATGGCACGTCTCATTCTCATATGCCAGAGCTCTCCAGAACACTTGCTTGAAGACATGGGGTGGCAGACCCGAGAACGTCAAGGCCGCTCAGGAGGCACTTCTTATCCGTGCCAAGGCCAACTCTCTGGCTCAGCTTGGCAAGTACACTGGCGAGGGAGAATCAGAGGAGGCCAAGAAAGGAATGTTCGTTAAGGGCTACGTTTACTAAGCTGCTGCAAACAGAGCTTAAGCTATTACGATATGCTCTCTCTCTCTCTCTCTTAGTGTTAATGTTTTAGAGGGCCTTGGGAGACTGTTTTTGTTCTTGATTGTAATGTACTTTTAGCAACTTAATAAACTTCTTGCTTATGAGATTAGTTAGTATGTACTTAATTTATGCTTCATCACAATACTAAAAATGCTTGAATCTCGAAAATTAGGGTAAACTGTTTTGATTAATCTCTGGACTCATCACTTCTCAATCCTGCACGCAGCTGTTCAAAACTGTTCGCTGGGTATCGTTTACAATCCCACTGTACTTCACCTCACACTATGTGATTTGCATGTGGGTAATAAATCATGCCATGCGTGAGAGTTGTTTGAAACTGTCCGCTTCTGTTGTCTTCGGAGTGAGTAGTGAGTCCATGATAAGGAGTTATAGCAAGATTTGTAGAAAGAATTGCCCATTCTTTCCTCTATACGGTAAAAATGGGTTTGAGTTGAAATGCTGAACTTAACACTTGACCTGTCCAAGTGTTGTTAACCCCATTTCAAGATTTTTGAAGAGTAATATTGGATTAAAAAAATATTTATTTCGAAAAATGAGTCAAGCCTTAGATGTGACATCTTTCGCTTATTAGTAATATAAAATTCTAAGAGAAATCAATTCTTTTTTAAAATGAATCATCCATTTTTGAGAAAGATTAATATTTTTCAACAGTGAAGCAATGGTAAAATGGATGCCACTTAGAGGGATTCAAGTCTCTATTTAGTTCCTTTATATTATACTCTGCCACTGATTGTCCTGCTTGTTATCCCCAAGATCCCAACCAAAAAAGCAAGTAGGGAATTTTCTCCTTCACTACTCGTATAATTTTCACTTCAGAATTTGATGACAGCTTTTGTCTATCTAATCACCAGCAATAACGTTCATGAAATTTAAATGAATGGTACATTCACGAAAGATGTTTATAGTTGGGCTTTGCAACAAATATAAAAAGTGCACAACTTAACTATCCGGTTAGGCAAGAATATTTGATTTTAGTACATGGCTAAAAGTTAACCTTCAACAGTTCTAATTTGTGTAAGGAGTGGAATATAAAGAGACTAACCCATGGGGAAGGAAGACATATTGAACAACAATCACAAGATCCTTTGCTCGAAAAATACACAGATCCAGCAATATCTGCAGCCAAATTTTGATAGCAGTCAAAGAATCAATCATCAAAGGGTTTGTGCACGTGTAAACATATTTGGAAGTGAACGACTAGGAGAAACTGCAGTAGAACTAGAAACGATTACTACTTGATTAAACAACTATATTTTCTGGTTGTTCGAATATCGTATTCTAAATAAAGCCAAAAACATTTTCATAGAGTGGAGTCAAAGCAAATGCCCTAAGACTATGAGCTAGTAAACATGGTAGTTGTGCAATTTATTAAGAAAATCTCAGACATGACAGCAACAAAACTTCAGATGTAAAACTGTACTAATGCAAGTAGAAGGTTAGTGATTTAGAGGGTATAGGGATATGACCCTCCAAATACATGAAAGAAGTTTTCAAAAAATTGAACATGCTTATGTTGAACATATACCTTATCCGACATTCACACCCAAGCCTAAGTAACATAAGCTGTAGCCATGGAAGGTTCATCAGAAACAAACAAACTATCAACTTCCGCAACAAAGCATTATTGCTTTTTCAGCAAAGTTTTGTCCCTTCCAGTTATAAATAATAGCAATATAATTTCTCTATAACCCTATCACAACCAGATTAGTTTTGTTTTACTCATGCCTAAAATAAGAGAGACAAACAATGAGATAGGCAAGCAGAAGCCGACATGTTACCATCTTTTGGGATCAAAAGTTATTTAGCTGTCTTATCATATGCGTGAAGATTGAAGGTTACCTACATTGGATACCATTTCCCTTGAGGATAAAAGCCTCAATCTAGATGTAAGGCCAAATATATGGCACTATGAACAAGACACACTTTCTCAAATATTAAGAACCAGTTCAAGATCTACATCACAGTGAATTGGACGTAGATCCAGACAAAGAGGAAAGCCAGAACCATAGAATCTCATCCATGTCTTCCAATATGCATCGCAGTAACAATTTCATGCTAACTTCATCAAAACAGACAATGGTGAAGAAATTTCCTTTATCAATTCACAGTTCGCATGTAGTTGACAATTCCCATGTTCATTCAAAATAAATCTGATCCCGAAGAGACAAACACATATGTAATGAGCATATATAATAAGGTATCAAGAAATGCACATAAAACAGAAGAATCTCAGAACCAAATGTCAGCAAATGCTCTTAAGCAAGTAAACGTTTTAAGCTGGGGAAAATAATTATACCTAGCTCATTTTTCAGGCTCTCTTTTGAAGGATCCAACAGGGACCACACTTGTAGAGTCATGATTATTGCCACTTGAAACATCCACAGTTTGCTCCTTAAACATGAAGCAGTCACCTCATTAATTAGATTCTAAAAGAACATCTTACTATACTGCTTAGCATTCAAGGTTAAGAAGGAAAAAGCTAGTGAAACAAGGATAGAACATTGGGAAAAAAAAAAAAACAATACCTGATTGGTTGAAGCTTGCCCATGCATCCGTTGGGGCTTGGCATTTAGATCAATCAATTTATTCCCTACCATTCCATCCCCATCAGCATTACCATCAAGCATCGGAAAAGGAGAGACTCTATGATTTTGCTGGTTCTCTCTCGCTGCAAGCTTAGGTTGTGGATTCTGATCCTTCCTCACTTCATTTGGATCAAGCGGTTGCAACCTGAGTTCCTCCAAACGACCAGGCTTATCCCCTGGAAACTATAACAGAGGGAAAGAATTTAGCCGGCTTTCTAAAAAAAAAAAAAAGAAAAAAAAAACCTGTCTACTAAAGAGTCACAAACCTCAACTCTCTGCCGCAACAAGAGATATCTGCCATGGGTCCTTTTACCGCCAACATGAACAATCATATCACATTGCAGGCAAAGGGAACTACCATCTACTTCACAGTAAAAGAAAGCTACATACAAAATCCAACAAATTAACAAAATAAAAAAAAAAAAAAAAGAGAGGAAGTTTTCACGATAATTATACTAAAAAAAAAAGAAATAATATATATAGATATAGATATACCAGGTGCATTTTCACATATATCACAGCGTGGGACATTGCTGGGGTCAGCTAACCCAACTCTCAAATGTCTGCTTGCAAGCTTGTTACACATGTGAACCTAAAAACTCCCAATAAAGTTTCCTTATTGATTTAATTTAGCAAAAATAAAATAAGAATCCACAAATAATTATAAATACTACAGCTCTAGGGACGATTTCACTAATTTCAATTCCAGGATTCTGAGAGCACATTTAAAGATTATTTTTTGTATAAATATAAAGAATTTCGAGTCAAGTTCAAGTAAATCAAACTGTACGTACATCAAGTATACGTATACGAATGGTCGACGAATATAGATAAGCAGAGATTAATTAAATAGTACTAAACGGTAATGAAAATGAGGAGACCTTTTCGTCGCAGGAACGGCAAAGAGCGGCCTCGTCGGCGGAGCAAAAAAGGATCGCGGCGGCGCTCTCGCAGACGTCGCAAAGCATTCGCATTCTAGTTTATCTGTTTTGCTTGCCTTTTACTCCTCCTTTCTTCGCACCGAGGGCATTCTTTAACGAAGCAAAAAAAAAAACTGATCAGAATTCAGGAATTCAACGATTCAGCAAACGATTGTTCCTTCAAATCCAATCAGAGAGAAAGAGAGAAAGCGAAAGCCGTGGCTTAAACGAGAAAGGATCAAATTGAAAGGAAAGGATTTTGTTTAAAAGAAGGAGCTGAAGCAGAGAAGCAAGACTCCTTGTTTCAAAGTCTCGGAGAAACTGCAAGAAAGGAAATTGCCGAGAACATAACACAACCCTGACGCGCTGCAAGTATGATAATCCCCCGTACACGCCATTTTCTAGTTTTTTTTTTTTTTTTTTCAATTTTTAACTCACAAAATTAGAGGATTTAATAATCCTCGGTTAATGGGTAGAAACGTGTCAGCATATGAAGGCGAGTATGATGTGGTTTTGATTATGGGAGGCAGTAAATCTGCAAGTGCTGAGCTGTTGTCGCCATGATCAATTGATCTGTTCCATATTTTTTGCTGGTGACCTTAAGAATAACAATCACCGACGCGCTGCTTGAGGATGTGGATGACACGAAGATTACCGATAGCACGAGCCAAGGTACTCCTGGTAGGCGGCTTCCACACGCCTGAATAGGCAGTCAGCTTCTTTTATGAAGTTAGCTCTTTTCTAGGTTTGGTGGGTAGCCAGCCAGTTGTTTACCATCAAAGCATCCTTTTCCCTTTTAGATTATCTTGTTGGAAAACATGTTTGTTTTTTTTTTTTTTTCCTTTTTACTTTACAAAAATTTTTAATTTGCACAAATCTACCTCTAAAGTTTTTCTTTTTTCACTTGCCCTAAATTGACAATATAAAAGAATCTCAAAAGGGGGTAAATTCAAAATTTTATTTTATTATTTAAAATATATTAAAATATTTTTATTAATTAAATAAAAAATTTAGGTCAAATATGGACTTGTAAAATCTTATCTTTAAGTGTATTTTAATTTGAATCAAATTTATAAATTTAGATAAATAAATTAATTTATGAATAAATCTATCGTAAATCAATAATTAATATTTAATTTTTTGAATAAGAAGATTTAAACCCAATTTTTTTAGGTAAAATATATATGCACATCAATCATTAAAATCGAGTGTTAAAATTTAATTTAATTGATTGGTATATTTCTAGTAGTTAGTAATATTATTTTATGGATTTTGTTAACTAATATTTTTTAGAAACTTTTAAAATTGTTTAATATTTTATTTATTGTAATTTCTTATAGTAAATTCAATAATTGACCGTTAATATATTGATTCTTAATGTGTTAAGAAAAAATATTAATTTATTTAATAATTTAAAATTTATACTTAAAATATTTATTAACAAAATTCTCATCTTATATTTTTAATATTTAGTAATAAAAAAGTTTTAAAAAATAAAAATAAGAATATATAGATATAAAAAAAAGGTTGTAAAATGAATTACATATTTATGGCCACTAGACTTAAAGGTGGGGAAGGAAAGGGAAGAATGAAAGCTACCCTTGAACAATTTTCGTCCACGAATCTCATATCCTGCATCCGACCTACCCTTACCCTACACATATTCAAGGCCATAGCTTTTCGCCGGTTTGTTTGCCGTCTTATTTATATATTATTTCACGCTAGTTAAATGGCCCCAGATACTTCTATGGATAATCAAACTTCCAACAAAAGCATACACACTCCCCGTACCCCACAGCATGTCAACTTCGTTGGAACTTTAAGTTTGGTCGTATCTTATCCGATTAAATTTTGAAAAAAAAAAAATCATCACTTAAATTTACGAAAGCTTTTTTAATTCGAATTTAATAATTATTTTTTAAATACTTTTATGTAAATTTTTTATTATTCATTGACCTACGAATTATGGATTTAACTTTTTTATTTTCTAATTTTCTTCGGCATTTAAATTTTTATACAAATTTATTAATTATTTATTTATATAAAAAAATTTGTTGAATATAGATATAATAATTGAATTTTTTTATAAGATTTTAATTTTTTTAAAATATCCGATTAACAAACCCAAAGTTAATAAAAAAATTCAATTTAAATAATTATTTAATACGATTTTTTTCACAAAATATTAACCTGTATAAATTAATAAAAATGTTTTTTTTCTTTTCTTATTTT
>JBBYHK010000007.1:2510144-2529738 GCA_038382065.1 Adansonia grandidieri | reverse complement strand
GGAAAACATAAAATTTATATGAATTAGTGAGAGGAAGGGATTCATGACCAAACCAAATTTACGCTTCACCTTCCTCGAATGATTTTGGGAGGGTTTTGGGGTTTTTGGTGTATTAATAAAAATCCCTTTTCTTTCATTTATTTTTTTCACTGTTAGCAAATGCAGAAAAAGGTAGCATTCAATCAAGAGAAACTTGGCGTCTATCATATCAAATCAAAGACATGTTATCTGCTTTAAAAGATTGTGAGGTGTAATAGCTTTCCACATGATTTATGTGAGTGCTTTTGGATAACTATGAATTATGTGGTCTTCTTTTAATGATTATATTAAAAAAAAACTTAACATCATTATTTAATTGATAATTTGAAAATCTTCAATCATAAGAGAGAGAGAATTTTGAGTCTTGAACTGTTCTTGACAGGTGAATTAAACTCTATGAAGACAAGTAAATAAGAAGATAAAAACAAACTTTGAATTAATTTTAACAGAACAATTCAACTCAAGGGCATTCATTAACGGGCTCAATGTGAATTAAATCAAATTTAAAATAAAATTTTTTTGAATTAAATTAATTATTATCTGTTTAAAAAAATTATATATTTTTATTTAAATTTAATAATAAAATTAATAATATTATTATTCCAATTTGATTTGTCATACGAACAACCGTAGTTCGTACGAAGAAGTCTTTCCAAAGTAAGGTAAGTTGTGAGCCCAAACAAAATTGAATTGCTTAAACGACGATGACCAACAGCAGACTGACAGTTCTACTAACATTTGCAAAGAGACAAATAAAAAAGAAATTAAAAAAGAGAAGAAAAGAAAAGAAAAAGGATGATTGGATTGTTAGAAAAGCAACCAGATTTACTTTTTCTGGTTTTGGAGTGTTTTTCAGAATAAATTTGGAGAAATTCTTATCATCAATCTTGTGTTATGAAATTATTTTTATCTCATAATTTGAAGCAATACCTTTAATTCTCCTCAAAAAAGAAACAAAACAGCTAATGTGTGGCCAAATGTTGTTTATAAAATTGAGTGTTTTCAAAGTTAGGATTAGACAAAAGGTTCCTCAGAATCAATGATACTTTGTCTCGACTTTAACTAATCTTTTGTCTTCCCCTAATAAACTGGTCTTTTCTTTAGGTTTTAGCCCTATAATTGAAATTAGAAATATCGTTGGAGACTTCATTAGAATTTGGATTTTGGATTTCATTTCACGTTTTAAATGTAAATAAGAGACTTTTTATTAAAAAATATATATTATATCAACTATTGAAAGACATAATTATTTTTATTTTTATTAAATAATTTAGTGTTACTTGTATCGTGATATCAAATTCAGTTAAAACTTTACACTTTGTATAGATATATAATTAATTACGGGTTTGATAAACTCTTATTTAAGAGATAATGGCAAGATAAGATGTTGCATTTTTTGATAAAAGCAGAAAAGAAAAAGAATGGATGAATAAAAGGATAATAATATATACGTAATTATCCATAATAATAATAATATGGAAATCAAGAGGTAAAGTTGTTGTCAAATTATGGAGATATGGACTTGGGCAATAATAAACTTTTTTTTCTTTTGTTGTTTGCCATTAACCCATTAATTGAGAGCAATCTTCCTATTCATAGGAAGAAAAATTATACAACAAAGACCTGTATTTATTTATTTATTTGTCTTTATAATTTGTTGAATGAAAATATGAAACCAAAAGAATTAAATGATTTTCCCAACTACCCTAATCACTGCCCTATGAGAATAAGAAACCCCCAAAGCCTCAACTGCCTACGACAGAAGTTTCAACGTTTGAGTTTTCGACTTTGAAACCAAAGTGATGAAAATCCCTTTTTCCCTTGATTCCAGCCCCCGACTCACATTTTTCACCCCAAAACTTAAAAAGGGGCTTGAAGGCTTCCCCCCACTTGTCAGTCACATCCAACTGACCTTGGATTCCAACCACCCATTGACAAAATGTCCTCTAAACAATGACAACTCTGACTTCAAAAACATATACATATACATACATACAGAGAACCCCAAACTTTGGACATTAAAATACAAGAAATTTTGGGTGTTTGCAGATGTTTCATTGAAACCCCACAAATAAAAACTTATCAGAAAATGAAACAAAGATGTTTTGGATGAGATTTTCTATAAACTAAAACAAATGTATAAACTCCAATATTTGCTACTAAAGTTCTTATTACAGTAAAATCATCACCAAATTCAATCTGTAAAAGCCAGAATGACAACATCAATGATAAAAATGGACTTGAGAACCTAAAAGAAAGGTATGAACTATACACATACCACATCATGAAACATATATAAATATTTTGTGCTCTCCTGCTCCTTTTCTCTCTCTATTCACAAAACTGACCCCCAGACTGAGTGGAAAGGAGAGGAAAATAATGCCAAACATGTAAATAGAATAATTCTAGAAAAGGTCTTCTTTATTTTTTAGATGGTATCAGCCTCAGCGGACCGGCTTGCACGGCTGCGGTGGTGTCGTTTCCCATGGTGGCGCCTGCCTCCCCCGAACGTGACCGGATCAAACTTTTTGAGTCTTTGGGCTTCTTGGGGATTGACAACGCATTCCGGAAGGGGAACTTTGTATCTGGTTTGGTCATAGCAATAAGAGTATGTCATGTGCTTCCTCCTAAAGCTATCCATCTTTGATCTTTGAGACGGAGTGATGGTGGTGGAGAGCCGTTCCAAGCTTAGGGAGGTGCTGTCACACCTCTTCGATGAAAACTCGATGGGATCGACTGCGCAGCCGTGGAGGATTAGGTCGGAAAATTTGGCAACATAAGGAGCGTATTTGTAATTAACTCTATATTTGCCACCGTTAGTAGCCCAATCAGAGCCATCCCATATTGTAGCATACAAAGACATTGGCTTAGAAGGAAAGTCTCCACCCATAGCGGCTGTTCTCTTAAACTCTCTAATGGGGATATTGTCTACATAAAATCTGCAAAGCAAATAACAACCATTAAAAAACATGAACATAAAACATAAACTTGAGCCAGACCTAATCAACCACCATAGATGTTGACATTGATTCATTGATTATCGATGAATAGAATCCTGAACTACGACCCCAGTCTGATGAAACAGGGGATACCATTTATAAGCAAAACCATAGCACATATTGCACAATATACAAAACTCTCAAAATAAGAAACCCCACTACTCATTACCATTTACGGGATTAATGTGTGAGTGCTAGGTACTTCAAGAAACCCCGTATCCATGTCCAGAAAAATTTTGAACACGAATGCTTTAAAAAAAATATGAGTCGGAGCAGCGTATAGATTACAATTAAGACCATCACATCACACTCTTCAAAAGAGCAAGTTTCACACTCAATCATACAAAATTCATCAGCTTAAAATGTTGTAGTTGAAGCAGAGAAGAAAAGTAACCCATAGGATTTTTTTTAAGCAATAGAGAAAAACGGAAATCGAGGCAAGAACGAAATATTAGAACAGGGGTTTTTGATGGCTTACATGATTTGAGAATCGGTCCAGAGAATACTGTACTGATGGAAATCATCAGCAGGATCGAACCAGAGATTGTATCTCTCTTCTCTGCCAACGCTGGTGCTTCCATTGCCGTAAACATTGGTCTGAATCCTCCAATCTTTACCTCTAATGTTACCCAAGAACTCAAAATCTATTTCATCATGGTTCTTCTCGAATATATCACCATTTGACATCTGTTTGTCAGAAAAATAAAATAAAATCCATAATCAGGGGATTCTTTTCATTTATTTACAGAATATATATCGGAAACTGATTTTGAAATTAAAATTAAAGGCAAAACTATCTGGTATTTGTTTTTTCTTATAAAACTGTTGATAGCAAAAATAACGAGAAAACTTTAGCAAGTTGACTATGTGGATTTTGATCAGATTCCTAAACAAAAATCTGAAAAAATTTTAACTTGAAAAAGGAAAAAATAGAAAACAAAATACAGTCTTCAAGATACTATCAAAACTCCAAGATGAACCATGAAGATGAAAGTGAAGAAAACTGTGTCAAACTCATCTGAGTATCAATAGTTTGATTAGTATTCTAAGCTTAAAACAAATGCGTTATTATCAATACTTCAAAAAATTATAAACATAAATGGGAGTTATCAACAACAGCAACCATAAGATTAAGCTTCTAAGAAGATTGTTAGATAAAAAGAATAAAAAAGATTAATCTCGAATAGAGATAAACTCACGTAGAATGCAACCACAACTCCAGCAGTATAATCAGCAGGTAACTTGATTGAAGCACTGAAGTAACCATGCAAGTAGAGGTCTTGTGAAACAAATCCAGACCCTGTTTTTTACACCATAACCAAAGAAAAAAAAAATCTTTCCTTTTTAACTAGAACAACAAAGAAAAAGAACCCAAAAAATGTTAACAATAAAAAACCAGCAAAAAAAAAAAATAGAAACAAACCTGTTCTTTCATTCAAAGACAAGTGAACACCTTTACCATCTCTATGGATAACTAGATTATCATCCCCAAACAACTGACTATACCCTTCATCAAATGATAGAATTGGGAGCCTTTTTTCAGACCCAGAAGCAAAAACAGAAATCACAGTCAAAAGCAAGAACAAATAAGAACCCAGATATTGTAACTTCATCATCATCTTTTACCCTTTATCTTTTGTTCTTCTTTTTTTTTTATTTTTCCCTTTGATGTATGGCTGTATTTTCTTTTGTTCGTTCAAACTGAGATAATATAAAAACAAAGAGAAGAGTATTAAGGAAGAAGAAGAAAAGAATAATCTCTACAGCTATGGAAGGAACGATAGAGGTTAGAGAGAGCCGAAAAGGCTATTGAAAGCAAAGAAAAGCGCTGGTCATCGGCGAGTGAGAGGGTCTTATCGAGTTACTCATATTATGTAGACAGGATTTTTTATTTCTAAAATGTATTATGCGTTATTCTTTAATTTTCTTTATAATTCTTATACTATTTTTTTTCATCATAATGGTTCTTTACTAATTCTATTATTTTCTATCATATTCTAAACTTATTTTATTGTTTTAAAATTAGTGTTTAATTGAAATAATTAATAATATTCATGGGTTTTTCTTTTTTTGGTTTGAGGAATCATATAGAGTCAGGAATCAGAACAGAGCCAGAAGGCATGAACCCTTTAATTACAAGCATGTCCTATAAAAAAAACTTTTTTATTGTTCTTTTTTGTTTAATTTTTCGTTAGTAATTCACAAGTTAAGGTAAATAAATAGTTTTATATTAGTATCTGCTCTGTTGATAAAAAATTTTTTAAAAAAAAAGGGGGAAAATCTCTTTCTAAGACCCACTTATCACAATCCTTTAAGAGTCTAATTTTATTCCAAACGGTGTATAAAAATCTCCACTTTGCATGCTTCGAAAATGAAGGACGAAAATAATGGTTTCATTTTCAATTTTTATTTTTATTTGAATCAACTAATTGAAACATTTGAGAAAAGGTGAGATTTTTATGATCTAATCTATATTATATATACATTCCATGATTGAGTTCAATAGGAAAAATACATTTTTTTCTCTCTTCCATATTTCTGTTTTTTTTACTTTACAAGATAATTATATAATTTTTTTATTCTTTTAATATTTATCTTGATTATCAATTTTTTATATACTTTTATCCACTTAATACATGTGCATAGGGATAGTTGTGATTAAATCTATTGATAGAAATTAACCGTAATTGCTGAAACTGTGAGTTCAAATATCTTAAATTATCATAGACTGATTTTCTTCTCTTTTTGCTTCGGATAATGAATAAAAGCATAATATTTGTCTCCCAATGGAAAGAAATACATAATATTTACACAACATTGATTTTTAAATTCATAAATTCCATCAATTCATTGTAATTTCCACATATTTTGTTTATACATTAAAACAATATCTACATCGAAATAAAATAAAAAAAATTCAAATGTTTTTTTAATTTAATAGGCCTTTTTTTTTTTGCATTTTTTGAGGGTTCAATATTTCCAAAAAAAAATAATTTAAGAAATATTAAGTTCTTCTTTGTTTTGTGACGCTCTTAAATTCACAAAGTCATAGCATTTTTACTTCATGTATCTTGAGATTGGTTCAACTTCCCAAAACTGATATGCATAAGACTTTATCCAAACTTTTATCCCAAATTTACTTATTTTTTTTCCGATATTAATATTCAACTTTATCCCAAATACTTTTTTAATATATATATATATATATATATATATAAAGAGAGAGAGAGAAAGATTGGACTTTGGTTCTGAACTCAACACTGTCTTTAATGCTTTCCTAAATACAGAAAAGAAAATACAATGAACTAATACTGTGTATAATGCATATAAAAAGATTTATGAGAATTTGGGATTTCCATTTGGAAGTCTCTATAATTATTATTACTCCTCTTGTACAAATTTCAAAAGGAAAGTGTAGTTGGCTAAAATGATTACTTGCACAATATACTATTACATTATTGCAAGCCTATATATATATATATATATTTCACCTTAAGGGTTAAAACTTGAAAGAAAGACATGTATTTCACTGATGAGGGCACTTCTAAAATTATTTTATAGTATCTATATATATATATTTTATCATCAATTTTATTCTTATTACAAATTATTTTGATGAAAGATGTCGAATCTGATTCAATTTTTTTTTCTTTAAAAAGCATTAGTAAGAATCAACTTCTTAAATACAATTATTTGGTCACTTTATCCCTCCTCCAAGTTTGCTAAATAAAAGTTATCCAATAAGCTCGACAATTAAACTTTGAAAGTTCGAAGCCTTGAAGGAGGGATAAAGTGCCAAAAAATTATAATAATAATAATAATAATTAAAAAAGTGTGGGCAAAGACCGAATAGTGGACAGCAAAGAAAGTGCGTAAATCATTAGGGGCAAAAATAATGATTATTAAGACTTTTGGGGACAAAAAGAGGTTCTCCTTTTAGTTTTTAAATAAATAAATATCTCAATGTAATTAAATTAAGAAAAACAATAATAATATGACAACAAAAATGTAGCCGGGGCACCTGGCGCTTCCTTGCTTGATAAACCGCCCCCATCGCACCGTCCCCGTTTCACATGATCCCAAAAGTACCCTTCAATGGCCCACATATTTACTAAGTTGCCTTAATCAACGACTTCGAATGGCGTATTGAACAAATTAAGGGGATTAGGGTGCAATCATCCATGTCTATAAAGTCAAATTATTAGTTCATTCAAGTTCGAAGATACATCGGATGTTTGAGAATTTTTTTTTAACAAAAAATTGTTAAGTTCAAAAGTTGGGTTTATAATTTATATAAAAAATAATAATAATAATTTTTTAAAGTTAAAGTTAAATTTAGATTTTAATAGTTAAAGTTTAAGTCTCATCTAATCTATTATTTTATATTTATATATATTGTATTAAATGTATATAATGTAAAATATTATAATATAAATAATAAAAATATGTTAATTTATTTTTATTTTTAAATTTAATTAAAAAATATTATTAAAAATTAAATAAAAATAATTTTTGGTAAAAAAATTATTGGGCTCATTTACTTATTTATAAGTATAAACAAATTAAATAAAATTTGATATTCAAATTATTATGTCAAATTAATGTTAGATAAATAAATTCGATATTAATATTATATTTAATCTATCTCAAAATCAATCTGATTTTAAAAATAATGGATATGTTATTTTTTAAAAATTTTATAATAATATTAATCAAAAATTTATTTTATAAAAAAATAATTAAAAAAATGTTTAACCGAAGACTAAACGAGATTCGGAAAAAACCAAAGGGAGAGGGGCCGCTGCGCCTAATCCCACCATCAAAACAAGAATAGCGTGGGGCCAGAGCGTCTCCCATATGAACGGGTCAAAATCGGCCATGAGACGCGTATTCATATTTTCCCTAATCAAATCAAACGGTCGAAAATTTGTTTTCGGCTAATTAAGAAAACGTGAATGCATTTACTGTACAGCTGGCACCGGACTGTTTTCTAAACTAAAAAAGGCCGCCACGCCAACGATTGCCACTAATCAAGTGCTAAGTTGATTTTTATGCGTGCTAATTAAATTTGGGTCCGCAATTATTAAAACCAAAATTGGGGAAAAAAAAAGCTTTCAATTTGATTGGATATGAGAATTTTAGGGTTGTTGATTTTCTCAAAGTCTATAGAAGTAGGATAGAATGTTGGGTAATAACTTTTATTTTTTATTTTTAATTCTTAAGGTATTTATGATTTAATGTTTAACTACTAACCGAAAATCAGACGCAACACCTTGTCTTAGTGGGGTTGGGTGCCAAAGTTTTTGGATTCATTATTAAAGAGAAAGCAAAATGACATTTTATGTTTTTTCTTTTTAGATTTCCAACCTTTTTAACATAATCTAATAATAAAAATAGTTTTACTAATGAATATTTTAAAAATATTTATCGAAATTCGAAAATGTTAACTAGTCTCTAATGTCATTGGTTAATACATGTTTACTTATAAATAAAATATAATTAATGCATTATTTTAATTTAATAAAATAATATATTAAATTAAAAAATAATATTTAACTAATAACTATAGATAATCGTTAATTGCACCCTTTGATAATATATTATTTGTAATAATCTCTTTACATTAAATATAATATTTTGTATAATATTAAAGAAGAGTATTACTTATTATCATAACTTAAACTAACGCAATTTAAGTACTCGTAATGGATAATAATTTCAGAAATTAACATTAAATTTGAAAAATTGTGACTTATTACGTTAAAATTATAAATCTTATTTTAATTTTAATTTACAATTTATATTAAACATTATATCATATTTTTTTCTTTCATTTAAACTTATAAGCTTTTCATAAATTTCCAATGCTTTGACATTCTTCAACCCTTACTCTTAATTCAAATTTGGGATGTAAAATTCCTTAATTAGTAGTGTAGTACAGTTTTAATTAGATAATCTGATTTGCATGTTTAATTCGTATAAAAGCTTCAATAAGCTTATTGTACTTTTTAAAAAATATTTGTTGTAGTAATGTTCAATAGTACTACATCGTTACAATTTACAATGAATTTTCACACTCCCATAGGTCTGACTGATGTCCTCTTAGTACTCAACAGTTACAGGTTTCTCTGTGCTGACGTGACATATTGTCCCCCTCCACGTTAGCACCAACTAGCCGTTACGCTATTTTTCTTCATATTTACCTGACAATAATATATATTTATTAAAGGACAAACTTCCCGATTCCAAAATGTAAATTTCTACTGCCCAAAAAGGAAAAACAAGTACCGCAATTTATGGGCATGCGATGGCTGCTTGCATTTATCATCTTTACATTTACACCCCGACGTTAACGCCGTCAATCATGGGTCAAACTCTGTTCGGCGGAGCTCACCTTAATTCTCGAAGCCCGCTCTAAACGTCCGTCGAGAACTGCGTCACCCTTTCTTTGGATCCCACTTTTTCACGCGCGTGAATTATTTATTTATTATTCTATTATAAAGTCAGTAAATTCTGTTTTCTGAAATAAAAAAAAAATTGGGAAAAAAAATATTACACTTTTTTTCTTGGATATCGTGCACCTGCATGGGGAAGGACTCAAACGGTCTCTTGCCAACCAAGCTAAGTGGCGCATGTTAGATGTTGAGATTAATACTTTCCTAATGTGCACCTTCGGTGAATGTGCATGGGGATTTTTATTTTTTATAATTTTTTTTTTTGACTGCATGGGGGAACAATGGGATCTAAACGTTAGATCCCAAGGTTTACACAGGGTAAGATGTGGATGCTGCCTACGGTGGATTACCATGCACGTGAACTTAAATGAAAATCCCAAGGATTAGATCCATCCTCTAGCCAATCACAGCCGTTGATTTTGCTTGTTTTGGGGACTGTGAATCATGTTTTCCCGTGTGATTAATCTTTGTTCTGTTGCTTTTTGGAAAATATTTCAATCGAACAGCTGATATATATATATATATATATACTCTCTAATTATTAGACCTATTTATTTATTTTTATTTAAAATATTATATATTTACATAAATTTAAAAATTGATAACTTAAATTATATAAACTATTATTATTTCATGCATTCTTATAGTCCCCACGTTATATTTTATTGTATTATATTTTTAATTTTTTTTTATTGTATAATTTTAACTAGTTTAAAATTATCGGTCCAAATGTGAAAGGTGGGATGCGATTGGGAGCACTGATTTGACGCGGTTGAAAAAGGTTGAAAAATTTGCTCTAGTTTTGTTTTTTGTTTTTTTGTTTTTTTTTTGCGTGTTGACTACAAATCCTTGACTAGACAGAGGTGTCTGTAGCTAATCTACCTCAGAATCTGTGACTGTAGTGTAGTAATACCAGCAGTTAATCGCAGGCTGATTGGTGGGTAAATTTTGGCCCAAATTTAAGGCAACATTAATATATGTTTTCTTTGACTCATCAGTGGATCCAACTTTGACATTTTTATTCTTTTTTTTTTTTTTCCCCTCTATTGGCAATAGCGGTCACACTTGGATATAATGTGTTTAACTAAATATTCATGAGCATCTGTTATCAACAATCTTCATGAAATTTTATGAAGACGGCTAGAGCCTAAGGAGCATAATATTTTAGAGTGAAATAAGCTTTTGATTTAATACAATTATAATATTTAATAAATATTTCAAAATTTATAGAGTATAAATTATTAAAATATCAAAATTTATATAATATATAATTTTTTAAATATATATGATATGTAAAAATAACAAAATAATGATTTTTCAGATTTAATAAAAAATTATTATATTTAATAAAGAGTTTATATATATATATATATATATATATAGGATAATGAAAATTACTACTTTGGAGAGGACCAAACTCACGAGGATATCCACATGACTGATTCAACAGGACAAGGTTGTCGAAATTGCACGTGGAGAAACAAGAGAGGGCCAGTAATAAATTTCAACTGACGTGGGCATTTTAGTCATAAAAGATTTTTAAAGTGGGGCATTGGGGGGGGGGGACAAGATGTTCAGGTTGCTTGCCTCCTCAAATGTCCAAAGAAAAAAACAAATCAGAAAAAATTTTTAAAAATATAAAAAATAATTAAAAAAATCTCTGTTTTCAAGGATTTTTTTCTCCTGAGGGGATGTTTGCCTGCCCTCTAAAGAAAATCGAGCTCTTGTTTTTCTTTAAAAAAAAAAGAAAGAAAATGGGTCCTGTATTTATTCGACGCGTGTCATATGTTCAGGCTGCTTTCAACTTTTTTTAATTTTTATTTGCTGACGTGGAAATCTTACCATTATATCCACATCAGCAGCATGGGGGACACGTGTGATATGCCGATTGATCCATGACATTAAAAATTGTAGTGATTAAGGAAACTATATATTAATCAATTTTTAATCTACCATCTGGTAATTAATTATTTTTTCCTCAAGCAACCACGCCAAAATATGTAAAACTATATATTATATATTTTAATTCCTTTTTGATAAACAAAATCTAAGGTGGCTTGTATAAATTTTTCAACTTAATTTTTAGGATCTTGTATTTTAGATAATGATTAAAGAAAGGTTATCGACGTTTGAATTAAAATAAAAATTTATAAATTTATTATTTAATAAATTTAACTACTTACGTTTTCGTTTGGAAACATAATGAAAAACGCCATTGCATGAAAGTAGGGTTTTTAGTCTGATCATAAAACAATATAGATAATTTTCAACATTTTCTCAAATGAAGCATTAATCGATTCTCTCCTTAGTTTATCTATTTTAACGTCATTACATTCATGTTATTATTTTATATTTGCGATTATTTGGTGGGCATATACATATTTTGTTGCTGCAATGATAGTTAAAATACCTGTGAGTTGACAATAATAAGATATTTTATTACAAACTATATCATAATCTCATTCTGTAGAATATTTATTATCAAAGAAGAAAAAAAAAAGGGTAAGGTTAATTTACTGGGAAACTTTTGTCATTTCTAATAGGAAAAAGTTAAAACAGGCTTCCCTAAGAATATTTTAGTTGGTCAGCTTTCGGTGTTGTAAGTAATTAAGAACCTCTTAATTAAGTCAACTTTGTCTTTGTCTGCTAATGGCTACTTTTTCTGATTCATTAATTAAAAAAAAAAATTTAAATGCACACTTTTGCCAGCTTACACTGTCACCTAAGATGATTGCTTAAATTAACAAACATTAACTCCAAATATAGTTTAAAAAAAAAAAAAAGAAAAAAGAAAACCAATTTCCAAATCAAACAAAACATGTGAGGGGATATCAGTTGGTAAAATAAAACTATTATTGTTATCTCATTAAATTTATTAACCAATGACTTTAAAATATTTATTAAGGTTTGTTAAATTACTATTTTTTAAAAAAAATATTAATCAATATTTAGTAATACGTTTAAGGTGATATTTATAAAAAAAATACATAATTAATATATTATTTTTTTGATTCAATAAATATTATATGCAAATTTTTTTCTTAAAATGATAATTAAATAATTTTTATTGATTAATTATAGATATCTATTAATAGGATATTGTTATTATTATTATTATTATTTTATATTAAATAGAACAATTAATAATTATTTTAATGAATTTTAATATATTAAGATAAAAATTTATAAATGCTATTAAGTTAGTCGTTTTGTGAAATTCTAATATTATTATCCTAAGGTAAAACTCAAGCACTCTAGCTAACAGCCTCTTAGTCAAGTGATTAGGAATATATTAAAATTTGAGTTCGATTCTAAACATCCAATCCTCATTCTTAATTTGTCAAAAAAAAAAAAGTCAAGCACTCCAACTATTAAAAAATAAAAAGAAATCAGCCAAAATAAAATATCATGCTTGGACTATCAATGTCTTATTTCCCCTATTTATTTATTGCAAGTTGCAACCATGGAAAAACTAGTTATTTATTGCAATATAATATATATGACCTATATTTGACCAGTATTATTCCTAGGAAAATATTAAAATGTAAAATTCATTATAAATGGTTATGATTCATTTTCTAATGCTTAAACTCAGTTGTGTAAGAGGCTATTTATATATTGGGTTCAATTAACAAGTATTGACATAAGTTAAAAATTATTTAATTATTATTTTATAATAATTTTTATTTAATATATAATTTTTATTGAATTTTAAAAAAATAGTACATTAATCATTTTTTTCTACAAATATTATTTCAATCAGCGTCATTAGACATCGATTAATATTTCTTCTATATCTTTTAAACAATATAATGAGATAATATTAAAACATATATACTATAAATATAAAGGCGTATATTAAAATTTTGAGATTCCATGGAACTTAACAAAGAGGGCAAAATAACTTCTAATAAATTTATGAAAATTTGGGGTTTTTTTTTTCTTGGTAGGTCCATTTACATCTTTTATTCCCGACATATCAAACCACAAAAAGACAATGCTAACTCATATGCATGTGGATGATTTTCATTATTCATTTAAATCTCCATTGCATATATATCAAGATACATATGATCTTCTCATTGGACACAACTTTGGATGGTTACATTAATAAAATTTTAAATTGATACTCTTCTTAATATATCAATAAAAAAAAGCATCTAATTCAACCTATATGGATTATGCATTTGATTGCTAACAGTTCCTTTTATCTTGTAATATTTAATTTTTAAAATGCACAACAAATGAATAAAAGAGGAAAGATATATTTTTTTTTAGTAATTTAAAATGGAAATAACAAAGGTTAATAGATTGCTTAGCAAATTATGCTTTAATGCGTAAAGATCCATTCTTGAACATAATGTTCACTTATTCTTAAGAGTGAAGACAAACAATTTTATCACTTAAGTGAAGTTTCTTGATAAATACTTCATTAGTTTATGATAAAATAGTTTAAATGACATCTATATAAACATTGCACAAGAAAGTTTAAATGAGAAGCAAGTATACTTGGGTTTTTTTTTTCCTTGTAAAATGATATAAAGAAATGAATTGTAAGTAGTATAGTTTAAACTTGAGATTATAAAAAAGTTATTTATTTAAAAAATTTGTATGAGCCAATTAGATTGAATCTGTAAAAGCTACTTTTGACTTAATTAAACTCACGTATAACAGCAAATTCTTTTTAGTGATGCACAATCAAAGGAACACTATCGAAAAAGTGGGGTGCATGAAATTGGCCAAAACTTTGCCCTAAGAAAAAAGGGTAAAAAAAAAAAAGGGTGTGGGGATGGGAGTGGGGACCCATTTATTATAGTTGTCATATATTGAGTAATTTTTAGCAAAGTCACAACGCAAAGTACCAAAAATTGTTTTGATTTTCTGGCAGGAATTGACAAATGAGGCGGTTTTGGACAATATTGGGGGACTTCAAACTTTGGGATAAGAGAAGGTTCCTTTTTAGAATTTGAGAGCTATTTTATAAAAGATAACATGGAATATGGGGGCATGTCCACCTTAGACGGCTGACTCACCCATGTTTGGGGGCTTCGAAAAAGGGCCAATTAGATCGAGCGTTAGCAAATTGAAGGAGAATTAAGGTCCCCCACACACACATCAAATAATGGTGGGAAATTGGATGGTGCCATGTCGAAAAAGTTGGCAACTTGGCTTTGTTAGGCTTTTTTTAGTTTTGATATATTTGATAATTTTAAATATAATATAAAAAATTATTTAAAATATTTTATATCATGAAAAAATTTTATAAGTATGATATAAATATATAAATATGTTAAAATTTATATAAAAAAATATGAATGTGATGGGGAGTGTTGGGTGTTTGGTCTTATCCCATTTTTTTATCAATGTTATTGAATTTGGTTCGATATAGGTGATTGCAATTGATGTAACAGAAATTATCCATGGAATTGTATGTAAAAAACCTGAATTTTAAACACAATATTAACTTCTAATTACTAAGTGATTAGAAAAGTAACAATTTTCTACTCTCAATCTCCATATATATATATATATATATATTCTTTTAACGTATTTAGATTTTATTTTAGTATATAAAAGCTATAGATATTATGATTTGAATCTTAAAATTACTAAATATCATTTCTTTAAGAGTAAATATATGAACTAACCGAACTAGACTCGAATTTTTCTTTTAATTTAGTTTTTTGAAATTGATTGGCAATCATTTTAAAATTTTAGGTATTGATAAGTTACAAAAGTCGAACCTAAATTTTGGTTACCAAGTCAGCGTCAACAGTTAAGAGAATGCTTTAATGTTTACAAGTTTTTAATACCTTTGTCACCACGTTATGCTAATTTTGTCCTGTCTTAACTTCTTTTCTAGAAATCTATGGAGCTTGGTTTAATTTTGAGGCAATTTCCTCTTCTGTTTTCACCTTGATTTGGCTTTAACATTCTATTGACTTGTTTCGGTAAAAGACTTGAAAATAGAAGTTCTTTAGATTTTTTTTTTTTCATTTTGAAGGCCAAACTTCCCCATGATCTTAATTTGATGCCTGTGTGCATATATTTCCATTACAAGTCTTTTTCTTGTACAACTGTAAGCATTTTTTTTTTAATATTGGAAGGCATTGTACAACTGTAAAAAAAAAAAAATCAAATTCACATATATATATATATATATATATATATCATCAAGCCTTGATAAATGTTGTGATGAACTGAAAGTTTAAAATGACCATAGACTTCAAAGGAGTCTCATTTGAATTGCACCAAGAAATTTTATGACCACAAATCATGAAGCTTTTTCGTTCTGAATATCAATAGGAGAAAGGGTTCTTGAATCTAATCGTTTAATTAATTAGTTTATTTCTCAATTTTGATGATGAAAATTTCAACCTAACAATTTAAAAGATATACAATTGAGTATTGATTGATTTGTGTGCAAAAGAGTCTAATTCAATCAAAAGTTGACTAAACAAAGCTTAGAATTGATTGAATTATTGTGGGAAAAAATCCAATTCTTTCACAAGCTCATATTCACATCAACAACAGGCAGAAATGATATATATATATATATGTATATAATCAATTGGTCAAATCATCTTGGAATGCAAGGGAAGCACGTCCAATATGTGGGGCAAAGCTGCCAAAGAATTTAAATATGATGAGAAATGGATGAATGTCTGAATTCTAAAGGTGTATATCTTAAAATTTCACTGATAGGTTCTTTTTTTTTGGTTGAGATGTACATGATTTTTGGTTATGGTCCAAATCATCCATCTAGCTTAGCCAATAGCTCATTTTTGTCAAGAATTAAGCCCTAAACGGAGGGGCAACATCTAGGGTATGGCAAAAACAAGGCCAAGAGTTCAACATAATTAGAAAAAAGACATTAGAGTTCCACGAATTGCATGACAACCAAAGGGTGTAATTGAATATGTTGTTAGGTCTGCATCACACATAATGGAGGTAGGGAATGGGTTGGCTTAATGGATAGCTCCAATCTTTTTCCCATAATCGATTCTTTTCTTTTAAAATTAGAATATGTCAGACCAAGTAAAATGAGATTGTATAATTGAAATTGGGGCTTGGCTTAGTTTGTTTATATAATCATAATTAAGAGATGATATTTAATAAATTTAAAATTCAGATTTTAGTATCTGCATTTTTTTCTTTTATTAAAGATTTCGATTGTCTTTGTGAAAATAAGATATATAATTCCAAAAAAAACATGACTTTTTTTCATACTTAAGAGATTAGAATTTGGGAGAAGGAAAATGAATTGTAAATGCTAAAATTCGAACTTCAAACTTATTAGATATTGTCTTTTAAAGGTAAAGTTGTATAAACTAACTGAATTAAATTTTATGTTCAAAGAAACATGAATTTTTTTTTTTTTTTTTGCTCTTTCTATTCCACTTTATGTGAATTAGAAGGATATGTGGAGATGAAGGAATTAAGTGGCCAGGTTAGCAATAGATGAAATGGAGTTGGATAATGATAATTGAGATTCGATGATATATAGCAAGTGATGGTTGACAAAAACTAATTATCCCCCATTTTAGAAGTTAGAAAGGACTGCGCAAATCCATAATTATTTGGTATGATGGGAAAAATTTATGCTTCTTAAAGATTTCTTGAGCTCTCAGGCATTATGTAGTCTATTGGAAAATGCAAAGAGATTACCATTTTTTGAGGTCACAGCTAGCCTTTCAGGTATGGTTGGTTTACTACATGACAAAATGAGATTCTTAAAATTAATTCAAAAAAATCATATTATGTAATTATTTTCATTTTTCCCTTAAAATATTTACGGTAAAAAAAGATCATAGTCTGAAAATAAAAAAAAATTTAAATGTTGGGATTTAAATTTTAGACATACTAAATACTACTTTTTAAAGATGATTTTATGAATCGAGTTAAATTTCGGATTTTTTATGTTTATGTTTATGTTTCAATTTACAATCAAAATCTTTAATTAATTTACAAGAACAAGAATATGATTCTTCCTTGGTGATGATGATGACTCAGGCACCCATTTTTTTAACAGTGAAATTGTGCACATCTTAATTAAAATATTCACAAGAACTTGTGCAGCATGCAACCACTTTCGGCAACAAATTACAAATTACCAGAGTATTAAACTCGAAAAGATGCAGTAGTAGAGAAATTGAATTACCATATTTCATTTTTTTTTTAATTGCCGTCCACTTGCTTGAATGCTTCATGTTTGGACAAAATCATTGGAAATTGGCAATTTTAGACGATTTTCTATGCATCAAATCATGCAAACAAATGAAAGATATTGAGCATTAAATCAAGAGCAAGTTTGTTTTGCAAGATAACACTCTCCCAATGTATGTTAATTAAATAAAAAAATTTATTTTTTTTATGTGGGATTTACTCGAAAATTTTAGGGAAAAATTCATTAAAAATGGGCTAAAAATAGAAAGAAAATGAGAACATGGAGACGTCGTCTTAATGAAGTTGTTATGTTATGCCCCTGAAAAAAAAAAAAAGGCTTATCTGACAACCACTAAGTACTGTGATGATTTCCTTAGTTCATCCCATGATTTAAAAAATAAAGTAATGATGACACAAAACAATCAATAACCTTCATAAATTTAGTCTTTGAAAAGAGTGGGAGAGCTTCAATGTCCAATGCTTGCATCAATATACCAAAACCCTTTCTCCTTTTTTTTTTTCCTCGACGTTTATATTATTTGAATTCGACAATAAATATTAAATACGTATTTAATATAAATAAATATATTTTAATTTTTTTATATATATAAAAAATTAAAATTTAATATTTATATTTAAATATATAATAAACATAAAAGTTAAACATTAATATTTTAAAAAAGAGAATTCGATAACATAACCTATCACTATTTTTTTCATTATCTTTTACTTTGAAATAGACAAGGGTACGGAATTAAACAGGGCAATAATACGAAAAAATTGTAAATTGTATACAAAACTAGTGCTGAGATTTCAACCCTTAAAATGGCAATAGTTTGGAAGCAATGGCGTGGTCCTACTGAATGTCGAGCCAAGTGCATGCAAACTCTCATCTCATGGTTATAAGAATCATCGACTTGCCTTTCCTGTAAAGGAGTCTTAGAGAATAGTGTTTCTTTTCTTTGTTAGCCAAAAATGAGCCATGGGATATTTACCACTGCTAGCTAGGCTAGGCCGGTGAGGTATAGCACTGTGGACTACTGACTAGGATTTTGTTACAATGAATGAGGTTGGGAACATTATTGCAGAACATGTTTTTCTAGAACCATGAAACATTGTTAAAACAGATTCAATCAAACCATATCCATCTGGTTCAAATTCAACCTCTCATTTAAGTGAAAGATTGTTTACTCATATTCCCTTGCCTTTATGCTTTTCAGTATTTAATTACCTCTTTAAGATATTAGCCATAAATCCATCCAAGATTCTCTCTTGAAAACCAAGGCAAAGATTCTTCGTGTAAGGCAACCCAAACCAGGCCACTGTAATTTTCTGAACCCCATTTTAAATCCAATAATTTTGGATACAATACAAATAAAATATGAATAAACAAATTAACAGCTTTCCTCCTGCTGGTTTAATATGGACAAACAAGCAATAACAAGTTAGAAATTTCTCAAGGAATAATGAATGAAATTTTGGAATGGCCCATTTTATGAGGCATTGAGTTGGCTTGGGTGGTCTCGGCTTCACTATGAGGCCTAAATGTCCGAAATTGTTCATATACTTGTTCCATTCCTCTTTACTTAAGGAGAGAAAGCCTGCCCATTTGCCCAACTCCCTTTCTTTTTTAAAATATTCTAACATATTTAATTTTGCAAATGAAGTCAATTAGCTTTATGTTTAAATACCCTTTTTGCTCAATATTTTTTGGTTAATATGTGCGTCCATTACTCCTATAAGACATATGTAATAATGTAGTGTATTACATTATGTTAAAATAAATAAGTCCAAGGGTTGGAAACAGGATCAAACTTGAGATAAAAGATTTTAAATCTGGTTTGACTCAGTATTATAAATAAAAAATCATTTAAAACTATTTAACTGATTAAAAATAATTTTTATTTTAATTATAATTGTTTAATATTCATTTTA
>JBBYHK010000007.1:2446842-2465209 GCA_038382065.1 Adansonia grandidieri | reverse complement strand
GTCTGAACACAAGCCCTGGTTTTACGTAAGAAGATGAAGTCAACACGGTATTTGACCATTTGTTCTAACATTGCTGCAACAAGTTGCTTTCTGGCCTTCATTATTTATTTAGTATTTATATTATTATTTTCTTTTTGATAAGATCTATTTTATATTTATTTTATTTTTTTCTTTTCTTCCTAATGTTTATTTTTGAATAAACTCAATTGATAAGATCGCCTCCTGTGATTTAAGATATACTTTATAATTTTTTTATAAAATTATATATTATAAATAAAAATTACGATCACAATAAAATTATTTTTAATATCTATCAAATATTACATTCATAAATTAAAATTAATAAACAATTTAACATAAAATTGAACTAGATTTACATAAGGTACGACTTAACTATGAAATCTAAATAATGAAGAGCTTCTCATTGTCATTAAAAACAAGAGATCCTAGATTAGGGTTCCATTGTTAATTTATTTTGATGATAATATCTATTTTCAACATTTTTAAATTCACATAAAGGTTGCAAACAAAAAAATTTGTAATTAAAAAAATGTTTATTTTCAAGTCAAAATTTGTTTATACTTTATAAGAAATTGGGCTTGTGTTCTACACATGAAGTGCCCATCCATCCATGTTTATGCCTCAAACTCCAAGCATACCATATTCTAGAGGTAGATTGAAGTTTGGACCCTCCACCAATCATCATTTGAACATTGGGTTATAAGAATGTTTCCCTTTTATTGACATATACGTTGAATTTGTAGATTTGAATTCCCAAAAGAAAAAAAAAAAATCAAAAGAGAATCAATCTAATTTTGAAAAATCTTTCTTTGTTAAGCTGCCTGATTTGACTCGTCAAGATGGTGAAAGACACGTATTGAGAGGTATTAAAAATCTGTAATATTGTTTTTAATTAATTTTAAAATTTTTATTACATTTTAAAATATATATCATATTAATTAGTTTGTAAAATCTATAAATTTCATTCACTGATGAATGAAACAAACAAAATCTTTAATATTTTAAAATAAAATATACATATATGTTTTTGTGTGTGTGTGTGTGTGTGTATATATATACGTGTGTGTAAAATTCAACCTATACTTTGCTTATGCGATAGTTGGACCCTCGGGGTAATAACTTCACCCAATCGATCAATTCTTCTCGAAGGGTAAAAACTCAATCGATTATCTTGGTGATTTATTTTTAATTAAATTCTTATTATTATGTGTTAAACAATAAAAGGATTTGAAGTGATTACAACATTCGCAAACAAAACAAAAATTACATGAAAACTACTCTCCCTTGTCTAGAAAAATAAAGTTGGTTTTGCATTGAGAATAGAATTGATTATACTTTATAATATATATATATATATATATATATATTAGGTTCTTTATCGTGAGTTTTACTGAAGATTGAAAAACTTGTAAAATGTTCTGAAAAAAACCAAAATCATATTACTTATTTGATTTTTTTAATTTGAGTTTGGCAATGGCTTAGCAAGACTTAAATCTAATTCGAGTTGACTGGTTGGATGGTTCCAATCTGTATATTTAATCCGAACTACGCCGGTGAGTGACCCAACTTATCCCACTAACTCCCGCCTCTGTACCATGAGTTGGTGCAAATATAGAAATAGAAACTTAACCGGATTCAAGTGTAGATATCAACTAATTTAAACACAAATGCATGTCTAACACAAGTATATCTATTTTTTTTTTTAATTTTCATCTATTTTTTAAAAAACCTTATAAAATCATACCTTTATACTCATATTCAAATACGCATAAATATGAGTTCTTAAAAAAAAATTCAGAACAATGTAGACTTAACCTATCATATTTATTGTTGTTGTTGTATGAATGATATATTATCATCACAGCAATCTATAGCTTTCATTTCATAACCAAACTTTGCACATCAGCAACAACCATTGGCATAGTTGAAAATAAAAAAGTTAATTAAAGAAATCTAGCAAAAATAAATCTTAGAAGCTAGCAGCCATTGCTAATGCATCTAACTGTACAGAGTGAGCACCATAAAGAGTAACACGCTTAGATGAGAAGGAAGCCTTACAAAAAAAAAAAAAGAAAAAAAATTAGAGCTTCAAAGTAAGGTCGGGCGAAGATGTATCTGTCCTTGCTGGTGATGCCATTTCTACAAAACCTATATTTGAACTTTGAGTTGAATTTTGAGCAAACTTCAAGGCCTGGTTACCACCAATTCCTTCATTCACCTGCCTGAAACTCCCTGGCCAAGATAAGTCTACATCATCATCTTCCATGAATATCGGCATTCCTAAATAACCTTGATCAAACCTTGCTACGGCTCTTGTATCTAGAGGCCGCTGTGATGGCATGATTCCTTGGTGCATAGCGGAATGAGCTTTGAGCCCGAGGGACCTAAATGCAGAACCATGAAGGGGCAAAGATGCCAGGCTCGTATACCTATCGGACAATATCCCCATCCGCATTGCACGCTTTGCCATTGTCCTCTCCCTCTTATGAGCATTCTGGTGTCCACCCAATGCCTGTGAACTATAGAACTTGCGCCTGCAATAATTACAAGAGAAAACCCTCGGTGTTGTGGCTGACAAAGTATTGGTTGCTATCTCGCTACTAGTCTCGCCGATGCCCTTCATCCCAGCATCACTGGCACTGAAATGCAGAGTCAGGTCAAGGGAAACAGACCTTGAATCTGATTGAATCATTACAGGATTCGTGAGGCACGATGTAGCGGCTGTGCTATCCTTTGAGCGATCAGAGGATGCTTCGTGTGCAGATATGTAGGAAGCCACTTGGCTACTCGTTTCTGAATCATTTTCGGATTCTAACCTGGGGTTTAGTGGCGTCATTCTCAAGTAAAGCAGCAACGTTAGTACTTGTTCCTTTGGCTAGAAGTACTAATTAGTTAACTCTTAAACACCTGCATCCATGAAAAAGAAAATGGATTATTTGCTAAAATTTAAAAGTGAACAAGAAAGATGCAAAGGGTCAGAGTTGCAATACGGTAGTCTATTCGGATCTGGAATGCTAGTCAAACTCAAATGCAATCCATTGTGTTTATTATGAACATTGCAACTTCCATTTGATTCCTTAACAAAAACAATGCAATCTTGGAAATACGGACAACATAGTTTAACTAAATTATATACACAATAATCTCCACGTACACATAAAGGAACACAAATACCATTCCACAAACATTTACAATCACACGCATTGCTTATCCATAATAGATCGAAACGCTAACCAATCGTAATAGGCCTAACTTGCTGCAAAGATGATAAGGTTAAACACACACACACACACACACACACACACACACACACACACACACAAATATCTACGTTTTGTCTCTGAGTTTTCATATTTGAATCGGGCAAACCCCATAAATGAGGAACCAAAAGGATCCAATTATCCACCAAGAGATCAATAAGAAACAAAGAAATTTTGTTGATCTTCAAGCTGATAAAATTGAAAGAGAGAAACTGTCCCAGCTGATAGTGGTTTCGGTGACGAGAAACAAACATGGTGCAAACATCATGGATCGGAGAATTAAGGAAGAAAAAATACTTATTCCATTCACTTCTCAAGCATAATATTGAACGAAGAATATCGCGGTATTCAGTCAAAGGATTTAGAATTTTCTGATGGAATATCATTAGTTCGAGCCACAATTGTATAATTGACCGTCTTAAAATTAAAATAAAAAGAGTAAACACTTACAAAAATAGGTGATTCAGTTCTTAAACAACTTAGAAGTAGCACCTTTCACCGGATTCTAACTTAGCTTATCTTAGGATCCTTCTAACCGTCTAAGAAGTAAATAAGAGCGATGGAGAAAGCAAGAGTGAAATGGATATAAGTGATTTATTATTATTATTATTAGTATTATTATTATTATTATTATATATTCAGTTAAAATCATGAATAATCATAAATATATAGATATTAAATCACCTATAATTTCTCATAGGTATAACTATATCCAATTCTCTCATTTAATTTCTTATATATGTCCAAATACATATAGGATATAAGTGTTGAACACGAGTAGCTATAAAAAAATTAGGAGTTTGGGTAAAGTAGTTGATACGCATGAAAGACAATCAGAATTGCCCTAGTGTTCTTTTTTTTCTTTTTAATCTCCAATTCCCTTTAGAAAGCGTTTTCAACAACATTAATTACTTTACTTTTCAATTTTGCTACTTTATTCATGTTAATATCTTCAATCCAGAGTTTTTTTTTTCTTCTTCTTTTAAATCCCACAGCTCAGTTTTCTTCTCCAAACTTCTCTCTATCAGAGAAGTGTAATTAAAGAACCATTTTCACAACCATTTCCTTTTCTTTTTTTCTCCCCCCTTCTTTTATTGTAAAAAAGAATAGTATTAAGTTCAGAATGTAAAACAACTGATAATGAAAACTGTCCAGTTTTTAAACCGAAGCTTAATAATTAACAGCTAAAATAATTAATTAACATGGAAAATGCAACCAAAATCACTCAAAAAAGTCATAAAAAAAAGAAACAAAAACAGAAAAAAAAAAAAAACTATAGACAAAAAAATGAAACCAAATTCAACATGAATATATAACAAAATGGATTAAGCTAAAATCCCAAGCTGAAAACAACAATAAATAAACAGAACAAATAACCCCAAAGGTTAAAAAAAGATGAGAGAGAGAGAGAGAGAGAATCAAATCCATAGCCTATGAGATAGTTGGTGAAAAAGATTCTTACTTGGTATTTCTTTCGAAGCAGCGAATTAAGGTTGAGCGATATGCTACTTTTGTAAGCTATGGAAGCTATGACTATGGGATGAGAAGTATCAAAAGACGAAAAGCCAGAACTGTAAGTCTGTAACCTGTGGGAGTTTTTTTTTTTTTCTTTTTTCTTTTTTCCGTCTAGTTTTTCCACAAATAGTACAGTGCTGGTTGAAGATGAGAAAGTTAACCAATAGAGATAATGCCAAGAAAGAGATTAAAAGAGGGAGAAAAAGAGGAGAGATAGAAAGAGGGCTAAAATGATAGGAAAACAGAGGTTTAGAGTGATGGAGATGAGGAAGCAAAGTCAGAAATCATAATAAAAAAAAAGTTAGATAACACACTAACAAAGTGTTTTTTTGAAATTTGGGCTCTTTCCAGTGTTTTCAAAAGCTAAAAAAAAAATCAATGAGTGGAGAGAGAGAGAGAGAGAGAGAGAGAGAGAGAGAGAGCATTAAGAACACAAAGAGGCAAGGCAAGCAAAGAACAGTACTTTGTATTACATGCTGTAAGTCCCACAGCAAAAGAAAGATACTATAAAAATGGCTTGTCCCGTTGCTCTCTTTCTTTTTTAGCAGCAGTATTTTCATATTTCTTACTTTATAAAAAAAATTATACATTGTGGTCAGATTCCTCTTTCCCAATATTTAACCCCAACTACATTTGTCAGACTCACTTCCATTCCCATGCTTACTTTTGGAATTTGCATGTACATGTGCCGATACATTTCAGCCTTTATGTTTCTATCATGCTTCAATTATTTTTATATATAAATTAATAAATATTTATTATTTTTATTAAAAAATTTTATGAAATTTATTATTGAAGGATTTGATTAATTAACGCTACAGATTTTGTTTAAAAGATTATTTAAAATATTTATATTTAATATATTATTAATATATAAATTTATATATTAATAATAAATTTCATAATATTATTTATTAAAAAATCTAATTATTTATATTTATTTTTTAAAAATTTTAAAAATTTATATTTATTTACTGATAAAATATTATTATATGATTCATTAACTATATATTTAATATTAATACTATATCAAATACTGCTATTTAATTATTAATTTAAGCAAAAATATTATATTTAATATATTATTTTTATTGGTATATTTTCTATATTTATCAACTTAATCGGTGTCAACATTTGCTGAAATGGAGCAAAATAAAAAATGACTGATAAAAAGAGCCAATGAGATGAAGTTGTGACAAGAGAACATTATCCTCTGTTTCTGGGAGGCGCATAAATTTGTGTAGATATATATATATATATATATATTATATACAAAAATCGACTTTCAAATCTAGGAAGATTATGTGAACTTGTTGGATGTTGCTATTCTGAAGTGGGGGACAAGAGGACCAAACCAGAACTCAATTGCAAAACAAGTGGCAAGTTGGGCCCATGCTTGTGTTGTAATTTTATTTTCATTAAATATTTTTTTATCCAATTTTCAATAAATATTTAGAGGATAGTATTTAAGGAATTGCATGTCAACTAGTGATTTGTAACAATATCCACCTTATTATTTTTAGTATCTTTTATATATATATATAACTTTTTTATTAAATTAACGTTAAAAATCAAGTGATATACTTAGTTAAAAAATTATATAAATTAAAATTAAAATTATAAATATAAAATAAAATTAAGATTATTCAATTCTTTTAATCTTATAAAAACTAATAAAAATATTCATCTTTTTAAATACATCTTTAATTTTTTCTTAAAGAAACTATTCATTAAACAGCTATTCTTTATTTTTAACTTAAGGTAAATATTTTTCACCCATAAAATGATGTAATTAATTCTAATAAATATAAATTATTCTAAAAAGTATGAAAAAAATGACATATAAAAATTTTTATTCTCATCGTATTATTATTATTATATTTAATATTATCAAAGATTAAATCACGATTATTAAAATAAAAAAAATTAAGACTACCAATATATCAATTATAAAAGTAAATATTATTGAAATTGATTTGACTTGGACGCAAGGCCACCTTGACTCCAATACCTCGATAGTTTTGTAAATAAATAAATAAAACTTCAGTTTGTCAAGTTGTTAACTTTTACCGGAACAAAAAAATTTGTTAATTTTGTTAATTTTTGTGATTTTAAGATTAATATGAATGATAAAGATAAATTTACTAATTTTAAAATTTTTAATTAAAGCTAAACTGTGAATTTTATATTTACATAAAATAAAATGTATTATTGAATTTTATACCATGGGACAATAATTTTCTTCCTTTTTTTTTATAGATAATGGAACAATAAATTTCGAATATATGTTTTACATCAATTTTTTTAAAAATTTTGAATTATATTTTAATTACATCGAAGATGTTTTTAATTTATTTTTTAACAATTTTTTAAAATTTTAAATAAATATGTACAATTATAATTCATTGTCAAGGCCATCCACAAGTTTAATAAATAATTATTGGCGAATTGAAAGATAGATTATCGACACTAGAAATCAAATTTATATTTTACATGTTAAGAATTTTCAAGTGGAAAGGCATTTATGTTGAGATTTATACGAAGTTAATTTATACACACATAAAAAAAAAGGCATTTAGTGCAGTGCAACCTCAAATGAATGTATTCATGGATGAATGAGAAAAATCTATTAAAATTGGAAATCACAAAGAGTATAAAACGTTAACTCACAAATCATTAAACCCAAGTCATCCATGCTCTATGATTTAAATATATGGAATACTATCTGCTTCGTTAACCTGATCTTTTATCAAATTTTTCTTTACATCCTTACAAACTCATCTTTCATATAATTTATTTATATTTTATTATGATCTAAATTAATTAATAATTTAAATTTGGATCAAATATCTAACATTATATATATATATATATATATATATATTAGAGAGAACCTAATCACTGATTAAAATAAAATAATTAAAAATATTTGGAAAAGTTTGTAATAGATGGAAAATGAAAAATAAAAAGAATGGTACTTCGGAGAAAGAAAGCAATAGTTGTGCACGACTTCATTTCAACTAAATCCTAGACAAGTTTTGGAGTTTCATAAATCATATTTAGATTTATTTTTTACTTTCTTAATTAATTATTGATTTTTAAATAAATTATGCAGTGTTAAGTTGAGTTAGATTCGATTTAGTGGCGGTGAGTCTAAGATATCATTATTCTATTAATGTCTAAAAATTTTAATATGAGCTGTTTAAAAAAAATGAAAAGAATTAATATTACACAATATTAATTCAATAATTCAACAATTAATGGACGTATTTTTGTGTTCTAAAATATTATAAGAAATCTGATATTTAGTAAAAATTTTATGTTGCATTGTAAAAAGTGTTTGCAATATATTTTTATTGTAAAAATAATTTATAACACTTCACACAATATAAAACTTTTACGCTAGAAAAATTTTTCTAAATTGCTGTAAGACGCTATAAGCTGTAATAAATATTAGCAACAATTATATATATATATATATATATATATTGGATGCAAAATGTTATTTGCAGTAATTTATTGTAACGTAGCATTATTTAAGTTGTAAATATTTTAATCGTAATAAATTGACACATGTCTTGAATTGAGATATTAATTAAATTAAAATTGATATATAATAATATAAATATAATCAATACATAAAAATAATTAAAATAAAATATAAAATAAAATATAAATAAAATAAATTTTAATATATTATAATTTATATTAATATAAAATATTTTAAATATAATTTTAAAATAATAAAATATAAATACACGAAATGCTCCCATCTTCGTAGATTTTAAAATAAAAATTAAAAAAAATCTGAATCATCTGGTGCTTGTCTTGGGATGGGACATGGGAGGTTGCAGTGGAGACAACGTCATTCCTTTGTACCAAATTCAATCACATCTATTGAAAGTGCACTACATATACATATACATATATATATATATATATTTGAATATTATTATAACGTTATATGCTATGAGTTTTATTTTAAGAAATATATTTTAAAAAAATTTTAAAATTATTATATAATATTTCATCTAACAAATTAAATATAAAATTATTATTATAAATAATATATTAATAAATTTAAAAAATATAAAATTAGAGTTGATGGAATGTGTAGGACCGGATGAAAATCAAGCTTTCTATTTAATTTGAGACCTACGAGACATTTGAATTTTTTTCTCCGAAGTTCAAATAAAATAATAAAATATTATTTAAAATAAAAAAAAAATTAAGAATGATTAATCATTATTTTTAAATAATAAAAAATTATCTTGTAAAATTATTTAAAAAAAAATTAAGAATGATATTTATCTATAATATAATTTAAAATTCAAGATACAAAAAATAATTTTGATTATTTTTATCGTCTTTAAAAATCTCTCCTAAAATCTTTATTCTTAAAACTAAGGGATTTTAATTTTATTTCTCAAATAATGGTATTTAAGTTAACATGCTACATCATCCTTTTTATTATTAACTTGTATTAAAATTAATAAAAATGTTGAATTCATCTCAAGTTTAATTAATAGTTTCTCATATTTAGTTCATACCATATGAATTTTAATATATTTATTTTATTTTATTTTATTTTAAAAAAATTTTATATCATATTTATATTTTATAATCTTATCGCATATAATCCTACCAAATAATGATACCGTAATAATCTCTCTCTTTCCTTTTTTTTTTTTTTTCTTATTCAAAACCAAAGAAAAATATTATGGTTTAAAACAAAGAGAATTCATATTCGTTTTATGGTTTTTCTCCATTAATACCATTCAAAACAGACACTTATATAATTATTTCGGGTGGACAGCCAGTCGTTGGATATTTTCTATTTTGATGTAAATCCTTTTGGACAGACAGTAGTTCTATGATTTTGGATTTTTTTTTTTTTAACAATGGGCTTCAACAAGTAACCCAAGTTTGTCTCACCATAGTCCATATGGTCCATGGATCCATTTGCGTTGCTTGAGTTCCTTGCCCATCGAAGCAATTAGTTTGTGAACTGACTAAACAATTGAAATTGATCTTCATAGCCGGTTTAGATAAAATTCGATTAATTAAATCGATTTAAATAAGTTTATTTAGTTTATTTGTAGTTTTTTATATTTTAAAGTGAAGCAATTAAAAAATTGATTTTTAATTAAACATAATTAAATTATAAAATTTTATTTACATTAAGTTTATCCAACTCAATTACACTATCTAACCCATAATCATATAATTTATAATTTATAATTTTATATTATCCGATTTCACAAGTTCAAAACAAAACCTAAAACAACATAAATGATTTAATTGAATTGATTAATTTCTATTCGATTATTTTGATTTCTTGTGTAGAGTTTAACTTCAAATAATTATTCAAATTTAATAGATTTATTTAATTTTAAACATATAGAACCGAAGAGGAATGGTTACCCTAGGCCCTAACTGCCATAATCTTTTGTTAATTTTTACTTTTCGAATAGGAAATTAAATCCAAAAGGTGCATTTTCTTTTTTTTTAATTGAAAGAAGAGAGAGAATTGATCTCAATCCTCCAACAAGAAAATGCTGAAGATAATCTTTCTACCTCCAACAAGAACATGCATACACTACCATTAACCAAATTAATGCCTAAGAACATCTGCATTTTCAATTTATTTCTACCTAGACGAAATCAAAACCCAAACTAAAAAAATGCTGCTAGAAGAGAAGAAACTACAAATTTAGTTGAAGATAATCTTTATCCCTTTGACACAGCTAGCTCAAGTATGGACGGGAATTTATTCTTGTTAGATTAATATAACATCTTGTCGAAATGGAACATATATCTTCTCATGTCTTGTCCTCCTCTCTTTCATTTTAGCACACAGTTCTTTTTTTAATTTTAACCTTACACGATTATTCTCCTAAAGTAGTACGTCTATAAATGATTTGACGTCGTCGATTCAAATTTGTTATCGCTGTTTCTAGCAACTTGTTAGTTGTTGGTAACAATATATTTGTGGATTGTCACATTGTATGTCTGACTCCAAAGAGATGCTTCTGTTTTACAAATTCACATACAAGCCCTAACCCCACATTTCTAAACATTGTATGAAATCAATCTTTTTTTAATGCAAATGAATCGAGTTATTGAAGTTTTAGCTTAATAATATACTTAAGCTAGAATGACTTACGAGCTCAAATAGTTTGAGTAATAAGTCAAGCATATATAAAATAACTTACATTCTCAGCATAAACGTTCAATTTATGGATTTAAATTTGAGATCGAGTTTAAGTTAAATTATAGTAAGTTTGTTATTTAACATATATATTCAAGTTTTAACTTGAGTTCAAGCTTAAGTGGAGTTTGAGAGTAGATTTACTATTTCTTGAGCCAAACTTAATATAGAAAATAAAAGAAAATTTGATGATGCTCGGGTAAAGCACGAACTTAGGGTTTTTAATGGAGCACAATCTTGATGTTGTGTGGGGCTTAACTTTTCCAATTAATTTTCTATGTTAGCCTCAACAGTCTTCTTTCCATATCTCAAGAAAATCCGTAAGACTTCCAATTATGCAAAAGAAAATAAGTACATATATATTATAAGTAGATATTTATGAATCAAAGTATGGGCAATGATTGGCAATATAGGGAATCTTGATAAGTGGCAAAGGTTCAAAACAAATTTTTATTATGAGTCTCACCATTCATGATCAAGTTTTCAACTTGCAATATTAAATTTATATATATCCCAATTGTGCCAAAACAATTTAAACCAAGAAAAAAAAGGATGATTGAAATTTTTAGAATAAAGATAGCTGATAAAAAACAAAGAAAAGGGTTTTCTGATGAGTAAAAAGGTTGAAGGTGCAATAAATCAGACTGGAAATCTCTGTTCAAAACTTGTCATTTTGGGGTTTGGACCCATCCCCTTTTGGCACAATGCTTATTTATTCTATCTTGGCTACTTGCTTTTCTACACTATTCCATTTCTTCTTTCATCAATAAAATTTGACCCACATAATTGATACTATCAACAAAAGAATGATATCTTTGATAAAGATAAAACTAAGTTAGTGAGAGACAAAGACTAAGCTCTCCTGAATAAAAAATGTACTCCACGATCTTTTAATTTATTGGTTCACTTCTGCTAAAGAAATATACTAGTATTTATATATATGTATTATGTCCCATTAATATTTAATAGTTGAAGTTGCAAAGGTTGAATTAATCATATGCAATATCTAAAGTGAAGAAAGATGAAGATAATATATACTTTTCTTAGTTTTTTTATTAGATATAATTCAACATTTTGTCTAGAGCTGAAACTTCTTTCCAATTCATGCAAATAAAGGAGAAATTCTAATGGCAAAGAGGTGAAAAAATAATTTTAAGAGTCTGTTTAGAGTCAAAGAAGGGTGCTTTACAAGAAAGGTCCTTCATTGTTGTAGCCTCTTGGAGGAATGATCGAAAACAATAATGATAATCGAGAAATGAAAGAAAGGGATTCAATAGAAAATGGGCATCGTATCTTTGCTCTAATGGGTTTGAGAGATTTGCCGCCTTTGTCAATAATAATGAGAAGCACCATACACAATCAAATTGGATTTCTTTAAATGCATATCGCTACCAACCAAAAGGTTCCAAGCACATATATATTCTCTTGTTTTGTTCAAAAGTTGTGGAGATAAGCTAAACAGTTGTAAATAATATCGAAATTTAAATTTTAAATTTATTAAATGATATATTTTTAAGAATAAAAGTATAAATCAATTTACTTGAATTGATTATTCAAATATAAATATATTTGTTAATTTCTCTTAAGAGATCTTTACTCTTCACTAGAATTAATCAAGAATAATATAGGTTTGATTTGCATCAAATCCCCCTCCTAAAAATAAAAGATCTAGAACGTAGTGATGTGCAACGCAAGTGGGAGAGGCTAAAAGTTGTACTTTTTGCTAAAATTAAATATGGAACAACCCATGACATGATTCCTTTTCCCTGGTATACATGAAGATTGATATATGTTTCCAACTTAAATACGCTTTGGCTTACATATGTCGGAAAGTTAACCTTTACATTAAACATTTAGATATATTAGATATATATGCTAGATATGCTAGAGATTACAACAAAGATCTGATTAAGATTGTTTTGACATTTTCGAGATTATTAAGACTAGAATGAAGGAAATATTCAGAGAATAACTCACGAAATTCGAAAAAGAAAGAAATACGAAGCTTAGCTAGCTTGTTATATTATGGGAATTTTAACCCACGTTAATCACATGATTTTGACGCAATTCCAACACTCCTTTGGGGAGGGGGGGGGTTCCCTTTTGTTGTTGAAAAGTGTGGCTAAGTCCTTAGTTTAATACTAAGTGAGGATTAATCTTATCAACCTTTTATTGATTTTATAGTTTAAAAGTAATTTTATTTAGATTTTATAAAATCTTTGTTACTATTATTTTTTTTAATGAAAAAGTTAAGATCTAAAAAAATTTAAAAAGTAAAATTTATAAATGTTAAAGTTCAAATTTTAAATTTGCAACGATCAATTTTAAAATATTTAATCTAATGATAAATGTTTGCATTCTTTATTAAAAATTTTGGTTTGATCTCTTATTTTCTCAGATTAAAATAATGCTGCTACTCAAATAAATTTATTTCAAATAGATTCTGTTTATCGAATGGAAACATCTAACTATTAGGTTTGTTTGCACTTCATAAAGTTGGCCCTTTTTTATTTGTGATTTTTATTTTTCTTTTCAAAAATCAAATTGATCATTTGATACTCCTTCAAAAGAGATAAAAAAAAAAGGCAAATATAAACAAAGATGTAATTCGATAGTTTATTATTCCTCTAATTAAAAATTAGAATATAAATTTCAACTACATTTTATTTAATTTTTTATATAAAAAATACACGTATTTATAATTTTATATGCATGCAAGGTGCATTTATACAAAATAATAATATAGCACACTTCCGAATTTTCTCACTCTCTCTCATCTCTCACCAATCACCATCTTTGAGTGAGGGGGAAAAATCGAGGGACCGAGAGCAAGCAACTGAGTAACATTTGGGAAGTGGGCAAAATTAATATGGTCGAGTTTATAAGATAATGCAGGAACCAGTGGAGGTGGTGGGGGCGAAAGGGAAACCTTCCTGATCATGAGAGAACATCACATGGGCCATGCATGGCTCAATGAAAGGCGAAGTAAAAGGGAACCCCCGGGGGGAGGGGGACCACAACTGAGAGCATATAGGTAGGCACTAGGACAGGGTCTGGGTCAAGGGCATCTGCCAACGCAAATCCAAATGGAGCCAACCAGTGAAGCAGCCAGCCCTGACCTGAGACTGGGACCCCTGGGATACTGGTGGAGGAAGCAAAAACCTGCCCCATGTGAGGAGAGGGGACATGATCATCATTTATTGAACAAAGAAAAAGGGGAAAAAAAAAACTGAACTCTTTCTTTTAGGGAAAGTGATGGGTTATTGTGGAGCTTCACCAATCACTAGCCAGTCCACATGGTCGTCACCCACTTTGAGTGGCCAATAAAAATTTTAGATTCAAAGAAAAAATTGGAAAACCAAAAAAATATAAACCAATTTTAAGGAGCAATTATGAACATTCGTCACATTGGTTAAACATTTTTTATTTATAATTTAAAAAATTATATTTAATATATTATTTTTATAAAATTCATAAAACAATATATTAATTATGTCTTTTTTTTGTTCTTATATATTATCTTAATCAATATCTAATAATGCTAGTTAACATTTCCTGTAATAAAACCTAAAGCTATAATTACGCCTGTGTATGCCCTTTTAGTAGCAAAAATGGTCCATGCAATCTCCCACTTATCCCATCAAAAGTTACCCACTTTTAAAGAATGCCCAACATCTTCTATTTCAAATTTTCAATCTCCTTTTATTTTTTTTTAACGTCTTCTTTTAAAAGTTGGCATCAAATACAGACATTAAATCATACCAATTAACGTATCAAAATTCAGGGAATGTATTGGTTTTTCATTTCCATGTCTTGGAAAACTCTATTTTCTAGCTTATTTTCTCTATCAATTTGACAAATAGGGGGGAGAAAAAAGGGAAAACCTATCTGGATTTTGTATCTGACTCCGGCTAACAGATGAGTTCCCTAATAACCTGTTTTTCAACTCTCTGATTTGCTACAATATTAATGGACGTGGTTCTTTTGAGAATTCCAAATCAATACTTCAACTCTAATATCGTATTAACGTAAGCAAATTCTCAATTACCAGACCAGATTAATAGCAAGAATATAATATATCTATTTGGGCTGTTGGACTCAGTTATCAATGGGTCCAATTGGCGTGTTTAAAAATTTTAATTATATTTTATATAAAACCCATCGAAAATTTTAAGATTTATACAAATCGTCTAATCACAGTAATTTAAATGAATGTTAAACCATAATTAAACTCATCATTTTAACTTACTTGGACTTATTTGTATATTTGTAAATTCATCGGTCCATTTTACAAATCAAAATCGCAATTAACTACAACTACAAAAAAGAAAAGCAGTCAAAACTTGAACGATAAATAAGAAAGAGTTAATATACGGCTATAGCAGCTGTTTGACTAAAGGCTCAGCCAATCTTAACAAAAGCAAGCAAATATATTATTTAAAATATACCTAATAATTTTAGATATAATTATATATAATTATAATTATATCAAAAGTAAACAAATAAATAAATAATTTTATATATAATTATATAAAATATATAAAATATAATATAATTTAAAATTTATATAATACAAATAATTAATGTATTAAAATAAATATAAATATTAAATATTTTAAATTTAATTATAATATAATAAAATATATGAATATATTATAAATATATGAATTATTAAATATAATATAAAGCTAGGTAGGTTTCATAACTATGCTCAATTATCCTTTGACTATGGAAATCTTTACTTTTCGTACTTCAATCAAATTGGGGAAAAAGTTTAAATCTTGGAAAACTTTACCGGCAAGTCTTTTCCTATTTCATTCTGTATTCTTTATTGCCATTTTCTTTTGAAGCTGTAGAAAATGGACAATGATGCAATTCATAATACTTTTGGTATTTCCTTAATTTTGTTGCCAATATTGGTTTCGAGTTTATTTGCATTGCTATATTAATAATTTAAAAAATGTTAATCAATGATTAGTGATATTGATTAAGATAATATTTGAAACATATAATTAAAAAAATTATTTTTTCTTGAATTTATTAAAAATAATATAGTAAGTATATATTTATAAAATAATAATTGTTAAATAATTCTTAATCTGTTTAAATATCGATTAACAGATTAATAATCTTAGGCTTTTAGTGTTTAAAAAAAAGGTTTGAGGTAATTTTCCAAATAAAATTAAGATTGGAAACTGCTCTAGGGCAGTAAAACTTTTTGGTGCAATAATTGGCTAAGCTTTTCTACTCTTTTAGCAATTAGCCCATGGAGAGGACAATGTTGAATAGTTTTAAAAACTAAATTCCAAACTATATACATTTTTCATTTTCTTATTTTTTTTTAATCTGTATTATACATGGAATATTCCTGAATTATTTGTGTGATCAAGGTCCCTTTTTTTCCTCCCTTTTATTTATCAATTTGTCATCTTATAATCACATATAATTTTATGTGGATTATCAACTATAATTTCCTAATTCTATAAAGGGTAGATTTTTCTATTTGACATGTATTTATTAGTTTTTTTTTTTTTAATTTTTTGTAAATTTAAAAAGAAATTATAATTCGTAATCATATAATATTAATTTAAGAAAGAAAAAATGATTTTAGATTACAAAGGTTTGAAAGAAAAATCTAAATGGTTTCAAACCTACAATATTTTGAAGATGATTTAATATTTATTTATAATATTGAAAAAAAACTCAATTGTTCTTTGTTATCAAAATCCTTTCAAAATTATTTTTAGAGAAATATTGAGAAAAAAAAATCTATAATTTCCAATATGAACATTATTATTTTCAAACAACAATCAATCTAAACGGACAAAATAAATATTCCAACTTCCTTCAAATTAAATTCTACGACTAAGTAGTAGTAATAATAATAAATAAATAAAGACAAGCACACCAACAAACATGCTATGTGACAAGCATCAACATAATAAAATTAGTTATAATTAAGAATTTTATCCCAAGGATGATCATGATCAAAAACAAATCTTGTTCGATACATGTGAAATCAAAGCCAGCTTAGCATATATGTTTGTTTACTTATTTGATTCTTTTGAAAATGGGTTTTAGGTACAACTAACAAAAAGAAAGTAATCCTTCATATAATAAAAAATTAAATTTCAAAATCAAAGATCATGTTTTTTTTTAAATTTTTTTTGGTTGTGAATTGATTTATTTTGTTAAATGTAATAATGATAGTACTTGATTATGAATAATTATGGATTGACATTAAAATTTTTTAATTTTATAAATAAAATTAAAATATTATTATTTATCTAAAAAATATAATTTAAAAAAATAAAAATTAAATAAATAAAACACACGATAAATTTTAACCCTTTTGCACTAGTGTTCCTAATAATAATACTTTGATTATAATTGTAATTTTTCTTTTATTGTAAATTTAATCTCATATGAAAATATGATAATTATTTTAAAGAATGAAAATTTAGGAAAAATAGTTTTATTATTTTTATAAATGGGTAAAAAGACTAAAAACAATTTAACTACCTTTTAGTGGTAATGATGAAATAAAAAATTGTAAAAGATAATTTTATATATTTTTAGATATTTAATTCTTTCATTTTCTTGAAATATTTTGGGTTAGAAATGAAAAAAAAAGAAAAAAGAAAAAAGAAAAAGAAAAGTCTAAAATATGAAAGGGCAAAGTGGAAAATTGAGTAAGAAAGAAAGGGGTCTGATGTGAATGAAAGAGGGAATGAGATCCTTGGCTTGTCGCCATGTCATTATCGCAAAGATATGTGATGTTGATTTTTAAACCCCTACCCCACCTTTTTCAATTTTCATATTACTAATACTCATTAATGTTTGAGATTTTTTTACTTTGATCGTATATTCTTTTAAAAGCTGTTATTTATTTAAATTAATTTTAATATTTTAATAATTAATATTATATAATTATATTATTTTTATATAATATTTTAATTATATTTTTATCTCCATATTATTTATTTATTTCCTCACACAAACATTAGATAGAGAATAGCAAACCCATAATTTCGCAATTCAAAGAAATCAAAAACAAAATCAAATCGCATGAAACCCTTTAATCTTCTTTTTCAAGTCAAAACCCATTTCACCATTTTTTTTAAATAAAAGTTTAGGATAAGGTTGGGTTATTTTATTTCAAGTTAAAGTATATCAAAAGTTTCTTTAAATTTTTACATCAATAATAATCATCCAATATATATATATATATATATATATATAATTCCTCTTCTTTTCTTTAATTTACTTTCTTTGTTTCTTTTTATAAAAAAAAAAAAAAAACCCACACTTTACAACATAATAATTCTTAATGATAATTCATGTTTCGATTTATACAATT
>JBBYHK010000007.1:2435120-2446742 GCA_038382065.1 Adansonia grandidieri | reverse complement strand
TCCTCACACAAACATTAGATAGAGAATAGCAAACCCATAATTTCGCAATTCAAAGAAATCAAAAACAAAATCAAATCACATGAAACCCTTTAATCTTCTTTTTCAAGTCGAAACCCATTTCACCATTTATTTAAAATAAAAGTTTAGGCTAAGGTTGGGTTATTTTATTTCAAGTTAAAGTATATCAAAAGTTTCTTTAAATTTTTACATCAATAATAACCATCCAATATGTATATATATATATATATATATATATATATATAAAATTCCTCTTCTTTTCTTTAATTTACTTTCTTTGTTTCTTTTTATAAAAAAAAAAAAACCCATACTTTACAACATGATAATTCTTAATGATAATTCATGTTTCGATTTATACAATTTAAAATAAATGTGAATAAAAAATAATCTATATAAACGTTTCTTCATTAACTTGATAAGGCGGATAGCCAAAAAAAAAAAAAAAAAGAGAGAGGATGGGAAGTTGGGAATTCAACCATTAAAGTTAAGAAATTTTCAATTTTTTTTTTTTTCAATTCTCCTTGTCAAGTATCAACCAAAGTTAAGCGATGCCAAATAAAATCCCTATAAATATGAGAAGTCATATGAACCAATAACTATAGATATATTTATGATTTAGAAAAAAAAATAAATGAGGGGAGACAAAGTATGGAAGAAAATTTGGATTAATATAATATAATGATAATTTGTTTATAATATATTGTTAGTAAATTTTTTAAAATTTTATACAAAGTTAAAAATTATTGTATATATATTTTATTTATTTTTATAAATTAATTTTTTAAAAATATATTTAAATATAACACGTAATTATGATAATATTATAAATTAAAATTCAAGATTTTTTCAATGATGATAATGATAACGATGGATGATATAATTTTTTTTTTTAAATTACATAACTATTAAAAAGAAAATTGATAAACACGTAGGGGGAGGGGGAAGGTGAGGAGAGAGAAAGTGTTAGTTTATGTGGGTATTGTCTAGATGGGGGACAACAGCGGATCTGCAACAATCCTAAAAATTCGATACAATTTTACTTTAAAAAGCAAAGAAGAAAGTTGGAAACATAAAAAAAGTTGATTAAACTATTCCTGCAATAATAATAAATTAAAAAGAAAAATAACCACAGATCAAAGAAGAACCAAGGAAAACCTTGGTACTGTAATTTTTTTTTTAAATTATTCTTCAATGTACCATACCATCAATACTTAAGTGTATAGGTAAACATTGTTCCATTTTAACTTACCCCAAAGATCTTTCACTTTTTTTTTTTTCTTTTGGTTTTTGCCTTGTTGTGCTTTGCTGTGATTGTGAGTGTTTTGTTGGTCAATCTGCGGAATTTGATTTTAATATAGAAGAAAAAACAGTGAACTTGCTGTTCTTTGTCTTTCTTGAATTAAAACTAAAACAAAACTTTCACGCTTTGGAGAGAACATGATTAGTGTTGTTCATCTGTGAAATCCCAACTTTTTTTTTTACATTGCAAGAGAAAGAAAAAGAGCCCAATTTTTTTTTTTAGAGAGAGATAATGAGGTATCCTTGGAATTTGAGCTATTTTACAACTTTTGAGAGCCATGCTTTGTCTCTGAGAAATTGAAAAGTTTTCTCTTTCTTGAGTTCTGATTCTCTCTTCTCTCTTCTAGTCTTGTGTTGTGAAAACTAATTCTTTGGGGATTTCTTTGTTCAAGCTTGTAGTTGTTTTTCAAACTTTTTTGGTTTTTGAATCACGCAAAACAATGCTATGATGATAAATAAACCTGGAGTTTTAGCTCAGTAAGTACCCTTTTCTTTCGGTTGCAGAAAAGGGGTATTGGTTGAAATTGCCTGTACTTTGGAGAAAGTTACCATATTTATAATGTATGCAAGTTCTCGTGGGTGCTTTTTCTAGCTGAGATATGAAGTGGGCATCAAAGAAAGAAGGACAAACAAGAAGACATGGAGAAACAAGTTGAGATGGTCTTGTTCTTTTGCTGATGGGTCTTAAGTTGCAACAGAGCCAGCACCACCACCACTCAGTGACGGTCAAAGTGAAAGAACAAATGGGGACCAAAAGAGGGTACACATTTATTCAGGCTAACAGGGCTTGGTTACCGAAATTTCTGTTGCTTTGGGTAATGGTGATGGCTTTCCTGAGTACTTGGATCTACAAAAAAATGGATGCTGACAACAAAGTGAGGAGGAAGGAGGTGCTGAGTAGCATGTGTGATCAGAGGGCGAGGATGTTGCAGGATCAATTTAGTGTTAGTGTTAACCATGTTCATGCCTTGGCCATTCTTGTCTCCACTTTTCATTACTGCAAGAATCCATCTGCTATTGATCAGGTTTGTGATTCTTGTCCCTGAAATTCGATCTTGTTTTCCTTCTTGTTGGTTGAATTGTTGTAGTTCCGTATAGTTTTTCTTTTGGGAGAATTAAGAGAAATTCGGAAATTTAGAATTTAGAATTTAATTTAAAGCTTTACATTTGTTATATTTTGTTAGAAAAACAGCCCTTGTTTGTAAAGCTTAGTCTGGGTGATCTTATACTGTCCTGGAAATCCTTGATGGTGGAATGTTTCTCATTGCGCAGTTTGGGCTATGGTTTTTTTTTGCAAGAAATGCAGGGGACTTTTGCGGAGTACACTGCCAGAACTGCTTTTGAGAGGCCACTGCTTAGTGGGGTGGCCTATGCAGAAAGAGTAGTGCTTTCGGAGAGGGAGAAATTTGAGAGGCAGCATGGCTGGACAATAAAGACGATGCAGAGGGAACCTTCTCCAATCCGGGATGAATATGCTCCTGTGATATTCTCTCAGGAAACTGTTTCATACATCGAATCGCTTGACATGATGTCAGGGGAGGTATGCCATTTACCATCTTCAATCTGCTTATAATTCTTAGATTTACTTTTAATTCGGTGTTGCACTGGACTGGCAATATCCATGTTGCAATGTTTAGGAGGACCGAGAAAACATCTTAAGGGCCAGGGCGACTGGGAAAGCTGTCCTAACTAGCCCCTTCAGGCTACTTGGTTCTCATCATCTCGGTGTTGTGTTGACATTCCCTGTGTACAAATCCAAGCTCCCACCGAGGCCAACCGTGGAAGAACGCATTGAAGCAACTGCTGGGTAAGTCCAGCTGCTTTTCTTTCTAACTAGAAATGTAAGTATTTGTTGAAACTTTTTCACGCCTGGTCTTGTTTGTAAGCTTCTAATTACGAGAGTTGGTGAACGTATTTGACATGGTTTTGCAATTTATTTGTCTAATTGATAAGCCCCACAAGATTGTTTGAGAGTGTCGATGATGAGAAAGTTTGCAGTTTATTGTAACTGCAGTTGTATTAGAATGAACGTTTCAAATGAAGAAAGGCTTAGACTTTTGTTCATGTGATTTCTGCTGACGAAGCTAGTTATTTGAAGGCATATAAGTTAAACTGAAAATGTACTATTCTTCATTTAGTATACAAATCTGAAATCTTCATCTCCTTTTCTCCTATGGGAGTCTGGAGACGCAACCATTCACACCAGAATGATCTGAAGTGACTCCTATTACTGCCTCAACATGTTTCCAGGGTAGTTGTCGCTTCAAGACCCTATAATGTTATGCTGACATCAGCATTCTTGCAACCACTGCTAACAATATTTACTATTTCATTGTGATTGTTACCTGCAATTTGGTGCACCATGACTTGATACTGTTGCCAGCACTTCCATCGGTGCCAGCATAAGCATCTTTGCCATCTTTACATCATCTGTACCTGGCACAAGACATTTCTATTTTCTCCATAAATTTGAGTTTAACATTCACAAGAATAATTTTTTTAATAAATATGATTTTTTCTTGGCCAACTACGCTTCCAGTTATTATGATGGCTTGAGAAAACTGGCTGATTTTCTCTCTCAAAAAAGGGGCAAATTGCTTCACTTAGTGCACTTCTTTATTTGTACATTGTAGATTTTTTTTTTTTTTTTTTCATGTATAAAATGACTTCTAAATGCAAACAGATACCTTGGTGGAGCCTTTGATGTGGAGTCTCTTGTGGAGAATCTACTTGGGCAACTTGCTGGAAATCAGGTGATTCTAGTGAATGTGTACGATATTACTAACTCTTCTGATCACCTGATCATGTATGGTCACCAAAATCAAGATGGTGACATGGATTTGTTGCATGAAAGCAAGCTTGATTTTGGAGATCCGTTCAGGAAGCATCAAATGATATGTCGGTAAGTGTATCACTGGCTACTTATTCACTAGGTTGATGGAATGACTGCAGTTGTTTTTGCGAGCACTTACTATTTGGCAATATTGAGCAGATATCATCAGAAGGCACCCACATCCTGGACTGAGCTGACCACTGCGTTCTTATTCTTTGTGATCTGCTTATTAGTTGGCTATATCTTATATGGTGCGGCGATACACATTGTTAAAGTTGAAGATGATTTCCATGAAATGCAAGAGCTGAAGGTTCGAGCAGAAGCTGCTGATGTGGCCAAATCACAGGTATGTTTTTCAAGTTATATCTATCAACACATTATGAACAACCCATTTCCAAGCTAAAACTGATTATGATGTGTTCTTGTTCAGTTTCTGGCCACAGTTTCTCATGAAATTAGGACCCCCATGAATGGCATCCTTGGTATGTTATGGATCACTCAAGTTTTCTGTGAAATATGTGTTCAAGGACATTAACAGATTTCAATCAGCGATGTTTTGATGACTTTTTGAATGTTTGCAGGGATGCTCGCTTTGCTCCTAGATACAGATTTAAGTTCAACCCAAAGGGATTATGCTCAGACTGCTCAAGTCTGTGGAAAGGCACTGATAACATTGATAAATGAGGTGCTTGACCGTGCAAAAATTGAAGCTGGAAAGTTGGAGCTGGAAATCGTCCCCTTTGATCTTCGATCTATCCTAGATGATGTGCTTTCTTTATTTTCTGAGAAGTCTAGAAACAAAGGTGTCGAGGTAAGTCTAGATAAAATTAATCGAAAACCCAGTGCTTGATTCTTTCAGTATGTTTCTCTATTTTAGATACTTCCTATAGGCTTATAGGGGATGCCTATAATCAAAAATAGAAAAAAAACTTATGGTTTATATATTGCTTGAACTAATTTGGTGCCATCTTTTTGCCCTTTTCCTTTCTCCGTTTTGATGGGTTGTCGACATTGATAAATGGTGATATTCCTGATGCATTACAATGACTCAAATATGGTGTAATTGTTTGGAAAGTGAAGCTGGCAGTCTTTGTTTCTGATAAAGTTCCAGAAATGGTTATGGGGGATCCAGGGAGATTCAGACAGATAATTACGAATCTTGTTGGGAACTCTGTTAAAGTAAGTAGGCTGCTTAAACTTCACTCTTTTATTACATTCATATAGGTAGTTTATGTAAATTTTCTCCAGAACCCTCTTCTTGGATTGCTATCTACTTAATTGATGGAAGTTTTTGATCTTATCCCAAAAGAAACTTTTTTTTTTCTTTTTTGGATCAATTTGCAATATTGAGTTTATTTTTCTGCTATGTAACTGATTTATTGTCCTTCAAAATTTCTTTTCAATAAGTTGGTAGTGATTTAAATCAAGCATTTAATAGTTTACAGAACGGGGACACATTTTTGTTAAAGTCCATCTAGCTGAAAACCCGAAGCCCGTGGTTGATGCAGAGGCTGAAACTTGTTTGAATGGAGGGTCAGCTGAAGGTGTGCTGATATCTGGTCCTTGCCAGTTTAAAACCTTGAGCGGTTATGAAGTAGCTGATGAGCGGAACAGTTGGGATTCCTTCAAGCATTTACTTAGTGATGAAGAATTGCGAAATGATGCCTCAATAAAAATGACAGTTGCTGATGAAGCTTCTCAGAGTGACACTTTGATGGTATCTGTGGAGGATACTGGCATTGGGATCCCTTTAATAGCCCAGGACAGGGTTTTCATGCCATTTATGCAGGCAGATAGCTCAACCTCTAGAAATTACGGTGGGACTGGTATAGGCTTGAGCATTACTAAGTGTTTGGTTGAGCTAATGGGTGGTCACATAAGCTTCATTAGCCGGCCGCAAGTCGGAAGCACATTCTCATTCACCACGGTTTTCGGAAGGTGTAAACAAGCTTCATTTAATGAAACAAAAAAATCCAACGCAGAAGATCTTCCTTCTAGTTTCAGGGGGTTGAGAGCAATAGTAATAGATGGAAAACCAGTTAGAGCTGCTGTAACCGGATACCACTTGAAGAGGCTTGGTATGCTAGTTGAAGTTGCAAGTAGTGTCAAAATAGCAGCTTCTGCATGTGGGAAAAATAGTTCTTCATGCGGGTAAGTTTGAGTTCCCATTTAGAATTATTATATTTGGGAGATAACTAGTAAATTCAGTAAAATTATGTTTTACATTTAGGGAATTTGCCTAATGATCATTATTTGCTTGATGATTTAACCACATTGGCAAGATCTTGTCAATGATTACTCCCTTTAGCTTTATGTCCATCTTATAATGTTTAACTTTGTAGAATTACTTCATTGAATATTGCAGAAGTAAAATCCAACCAGATATAATTCTTGTCGAGAAGGATTCATGGCTTTCTGGTGAGGAAAATGGTTCGAGCTTACGAATGTTGGACTGGAAACAGAATGGACATGTGTTTAAGTTGCCTAAGATGATCCTTCTTGCGACAAATATTACGAATGCTGAGCTCGAGAAAGCAAAGGCAGCAGGTTTTGCGGATACTACGATTATGAAACCTATGAGGGCAAGTATGGTGGCTGCATGTCTTCAACAAGTGCTGGGGATAGGGAAGAAGAGGCAGCCGGGAAAAGACATGGTAAATGGATCTTCGGTCCTTCGGAGTCTACTTTGTGGAAAGAAAATATTAGTAGTCGATGACAATATGGTAAATCGTAGAGTTGCTGCTGGCGCATTGAAGAAGTTTGGAGCTGCTGTAGAATGTGCTGAAAGTGGAAAAGCTGCATTGACATTGCTTCAGCTTCCACACTGTTTTGATGCTTGCTTCATGGACATTCAGATGCCAGAGATGGATGGGTATGTATATATCATATCTTTCTTATTGATCAATTGACAATCTAAATACCAAAATATTTTTATTTAAAATTTAAAAATAATTTTAATATTTTTAAATAGTGAAATGTGCTTTTTTAATATTTGTATCCAATACTAACACCAGAGTCCGAGTAACACAGCATTTTAGATCTACCTTAAGGCCAATAGATGTACCGTAAAATAGGACGCAATATGGTGTGAGTAGCAAAAAAAAAAAAAAAAGAAAAGAAAAGAAAAACAAAGGTGGACCGCACACTAAAAAATGAAATAAATGGTTCCTGTTACTGGGAATTAAGAGTGTCTAAGGGGAGCTTGGTTTTGATGTCCTTCAGATTACAAATGACATAAAGCAGTGACTTTGAATCTTGGAGGACATAACGACAATCGAGCCATGATAAAAAGAAACTGTAGAAAATCCTTGTGGGGTAGATTTCCTCTGAGTTGTTTTATGCTTGGAAAATATCTGCTTTGTGGAAAGGAAATCACTTGTTAGTGAGCGGGATGGGGGATTAATGTTAATGTTAGGTTTTGTTTTTGATCATTCATTTTCTGTCAGATAATCCTCCTTCACATCTGAGACAAATAGATATGAATATTAATCATTTTATAAAGAACACAGGTGTGAATTTGATGTCAATAACTTCTATTTCAGGTTTGAGGTAACTCGTCAAATTCGAATGATTGAGAGTCAGGCAAATAAACAGATGAACGGAGGCACAGATGAAGGATCTGCTAGGAAGGGCGAGTGGCATTTGCCAATATTAGCCATGACAGCCGATGTAATTCATGCCACCTATGACGAATGCCTGAAATGTGGGATGGATGGATATGTCTCAAAGCCCTTTGAAGAAGAAAATCTCTATCAGGCTGTAGCAAAGTTCTTTAAAGCCAAACCTATCTCAGACTCGTAGCGACAGCTGCGCCCTCCAATTATCGCAAAAGAGACAACAATCTGAGAATTACATGCTGGTCGGACGTTGCCAGCAATTTTTCCCCATCCTGCTGGTGCATTTTGGTTTAAAACAGTGCATGGTTTGCTTGAATTTCTGAGGATTTCTTGACCGCATAGAGAGCATGTATGTTCTGGCACTCATTTCTAACCAACATCAATTTTAACTTGATTAGAATTTCGGTACTTGTATACTACCACAGGAACACCATCACCCAAACTGTTTGTATAGATCTTACTAGGGGATGGATTCAAAAGTGTAAATCTCATTTTCTCTCGAAACTTCAGGACTTTCGTTTGGAGTTGGCCCTTTCTGCATGCCTTGATTTTTATAAATCTTGTTCTGAGCACTTGGTTCTTGAGTTATCAAATATCAGAAAGAGGTAGCTACAAGTAAAACAGCCTGTTTTGCATGCATAGATTTCTGTTTAAAATTCGGAGCAATTCATCAAAATCTGGAGCTATATGGAACAACACAAGCGAACAATAAAGATTTTTCGTTTGGCCACTTCTTATTCATGATTATTTGAAACAAGCGACAGGTTCATTTCAACGAGTTAGAGGGCAGCCCATTAAAAGCAAAGTCAAGGAATTGCAAGATCCGGAGGTGGTCCGAGCGGGCAATTGTTTATGCAATCCGCTTTTGTATCATAGCAGGGATGTGATTCTCGTGAACGCGTGATGCAGCACCAGCAACTTCGAAATAAGCCGTCGTCGTCCGATGCTAATTCTGTGCTGCATTGTCTATGACTGCATGGTCCAAGTGTTATTTTGCTGCCCGCTGCTGCTGCTACTACGCTCCGATCAAGCTCATTGCCATGGACGCTGCTTCTGCTACCTTTCCAAATCAAAGTTGCCAACAAGAAAAGAGAAATCATTTCAATGTATAATACTAGTTAAAAATATGTGAAGATCAAAGAATCGAAGAAAAATACGATGAATAAATTATAATTGAAGTATACGCACATTCGTGAAAAGCTAGAAGAGAGGCAAACACCAGAAAAAGGAAAGCCAAACGAGCAGCCATTAACATGGTTTCTACCATTGTTTTCAAGAAGCATTGTTGAAGGTTCTTTTCTCAAGGTGTTCAATATATATACCATTGTCACTATGGCATAAATTGAAATACAATAAATTGTTAGACCAATCAGATATGTACTTATTAATGGAGAGAGGATACCCCACTGCTAAAAGGCAGATGCTTTTTTTTTTCTTTTCTAAAACAACAATTCTAAGAAAATATTTAAAATGAAATTAAAATTGGCGCATTCATTACGTGGGAGGAAGAGAAAAGAATTATTAAAAATTTGAAAGAAACACTCGTTATTTTTGTAGTTAATTAAAAAAATATGAATATATTTTTTTTAAATTTAATTTTAATTTTTTAACTTAAAAAATAGTAAAAGACAGCAAATATTTTTATAAATATTTTTTTTAGTTGAGTTGATATCATTTAACTTGTGACATAAAATCATATTATAAATTTTATAATAATATAAATAAAAAATTATTTTAAAATTAAAAGAGATATTTGTTATCTTTTTAAATAGGCTTGTATAATTAAAAAATTTTACAAAAAAAAAAGTTTAATTAATAATTATATTTATAAGTTTGACCAAAAAGAAATGTAAATGACAAAAAACGGCTCAAAAGTTAACTTTATATTCTTACTTGGTCAATATTTATCTTTTCCTATAAAGGAGATACTCTTTATTTTCATTAAAAGCCCCTTTTATTTTTCATAAGAGAAAAGTTCTCTTAAATAAAGATTAATTTTTCATTGTGAAAACATTCATAATAAATAAACCACTAAATTAACTTTCATGTGATTTATTAGTAAAATGATGATTTAAATTTTAGTGACCAATATTTAATCTTGACATAAAAAAACAGCCAAATATATGAAATTTCAAAATTTTTTAATTTATTTTTAGTACTCCAACATTTTACTCTATAATAATAATCTAGAAATATAATGTTTGAACTCAAAAGTAAAATTGTTATTTTGAGGAGAAAAAGTTTAAATATACAATTCTTTTGAGGAGAAAAAGTAATAATTTTACTTTTATACAACAATTATTTTGTACTTAATGCTTGTTTATTGCCCTTTTTCTAACTTGAAAGCTACCATTTTCGTTAGAGTTTAAAAATTAAATTAAAATTATTTGATAATTTAATTTTATAAGTTTTTTTTTTAGATATTGAGTTTACATTTAATGAATTAAAATATTTTTGGAATAAAGCATAAAAAGTTATTCTGTTTTAAAAATAAAGAAGAGAAAGCTCTTATTTTTAGCTTTTCTTGAAGCTTTTTTCATTTGTCATTAAAAATAAATTAACTTTTTTAAGAGCTTCTAAAAAATTTTTTTTGGCTTGATTTATACTTTTAAGAAGCTTTTAAACCCAAAAAAAATCAAGCCAAACGAGCACTTAATGTTGCATTTTATTTATTTGTCCACGTTTTAAATTTATAATTAATTTTGCTTCCATTCATTTGTTTTCTTTTTTGCAACTTTTAATCTTAAATAAATAAGATAATAAATAATAAAATAACAACCAAACATATTTTAATAAATTATTTTATTAATTTTTGGCTATCAATAATAACCGGTCAATGTGTAGTAATCTCCATTGGCTCAAAATCATTTTTAAAATTAATTTCATTGTCTTATTGTATGATTTTGTGATATTGTTTTTCGTACTAAATTGTAAACATCTATTAAATTGAATCACTAAACCTTCGTATTTTTCTTTTAAAGTAAGGGAAAAGATGCTTAGAATCGAACTCAAATTTATATGCCAACTCTAATGCACTCTTAGCTGCTAAGTCAAGAGACTGTTGACAGCCTTTGTATTTTTCTTAGTAAGACATTTATTGGGTATTTCATGCTTTTTTCTTTTTTGGGTTTAATTAATCCTTTTCTGTAATAATTTTAACTGTGCACTCTGTTAGAGGTATTTATAATTACATAAGTTCATGTTGGGTCGAGTCCTAACCAACACAAAAACTGTCACTATTTAAAATAATATTAAGAAATTAAAAAATTTTATAATAATACTTATAATTAAATTTAAAAAATAAACTTTTATTATTTAAATAATAATTCGAGATAGTTTGAGTTCATAGGAATTAAAAAAACTCTTACCTATACCCAATCTAATACGACTAAAACTAGTCTAACCGAACGAGTTGCCCCACCCAGGTATAAGTCTATCGCTAACATTATGGTGATGCATTGAAGGTATTTTGAAATACTCTTACAAAAATAGAATCTTAGACATATATATATATATATATATATTTCTCCTCTTGCCAACTGAGCTAATCCTAGTATAACATTTCGTTTTTCATAATTTTGTATTGCTTTCACTTAAGCTATGATCCAAAGTTGAATTAAGGCACTTGTTGTTGGGATAAAAAATTTGAGAAAAATGACAGGCAAACCATATCTTCCAAATCCATGATTCAATAAACCATCTATATATTCTTGGACACAACCCAATTCTATCTTAAGCAAGAAAGTAACATAATTCATGAATATTAAAGTAGAACAGCCTGCTCTGCCTGCATAGTTTTTCATTTTAAAATTCCCATAGTTTATAGACAGCAATATCAATAAAACAATCGAACAA
>JBBYHK010000007.1:2395510-2410685 GCA_038382065.1 Adansonia grandidieri | reverse complement strand
CCCTATCCCGTTGTTCGAAAGAAACTGCCCCCATCAGGCTGCGGCGGACCAGAACCGTCAGGGACGCGCTATTTTGTGATCCCTAGATAGAATACTGATAGGGTGTACTAGTGCTTGTTTTTCATGCTTATTGTTATTCTCATTTAAAAAATGATGTTCTTCTTCCTGCTTATTCATGCATGAACATATGTGGGATATTTTTCTACTCTGCAGTCTTCATGGGTTACTGATGAGGAATTTGGAATAGGATATCTTGAGCTGAAGGGTGCACCATCGCTTGCTTCAAAACCTATGGCCGGTATTACAGTTCCTGTACAAAATGGTTCATCAGTAAATGTTTCTCTTAGTGAGGTTGCTGGTGGCAGGGCAGTTGCCTTAAGAACCCAACAGACGGATGTCAATTTGGTTAGGGACCAGATTCCAACAGCAAAATATAATGAGCGGTTGGAAAGAACAGAAAAAGATCCCTCTTGATAAATCTGGTCTGGAAACAAGAAGTGGTCCATCAGCCAATGGTTCTAATATGGTGTTGTCTTCAAAAGGTCGTACCTTAGCTACTTCACAAGCTGGAACAGCAAAATCACTTGAAAATCAGAAACTCCTAGATGAATCTTCAAATACGTCGGATGAGCACACAGTCAAAATTCCTGCAAAGAACTCTGCAGAGTTGAAGGTATTAAATGTTCTCGCACGGAATTTTTGGTGTATTTTTTGTACTTTTATTTGGTTTTTCACATTTCACAATTTTCCTCTTCAACAGGTAAAAGCCTCGGCCAAACGCTCAGTGCTTACTGGATCACTTACAAAAACACAGAAGCAAGATCCTGTAAAAGATGATGGCAAGTCAGGGAAAGCTATTCGAAGAACTTCTGCAATCTCTGTCAGTGACAGAGATGTTTCCTCTCGTACGGAGGGCGGACAAGGTGGGACTACAAATGTTTCTTCAGCAAGCACTTCCAATGGTAACACAGTTTTTGCTCCGCCTAAAAGTTCATGGTTATCCTTGGCTGAATCAAAGGCAGATATTATAGTTTCTAAGCCTTCTGATACGAGGTTTTCTGCAGGGAAGGATGATGGCTCTGAAGTCCTAGATGGATCAAGGCTATCTTCTCGAATTGTTCATTCTCCTCGGCATGATAGTGCTGCTTCTACTTCAAAATCCAGTGATAAGTTGCAAAAGAGAACCAGTCCTGGACCGATAGATTAAATAAGCGCCGTAAAGGGGATGTTGAATTGAAAGATCAGGATGGTGAAGGTCGATTATCTGACAGGGAGAGGTCCACAGATCCTCGATCAGCTGATTTTGACAAGCCAGGAACTGATGAACTAACAAGCTACAGGGCTGTGGATAAACATTTGGATAGGGCGAAAGAAAAGGGAGGTGAGAGACATGATAGGGATTACAGAGAAAGGTTGGAGCGTTCTGATAAGTCTCATGCAGATGACATTTTGACTGAAAAGTCAAGAGATATATCAATAGAGAGATTTGGAAGAAAGCGTTCTGTTAGAGAAACACTGATAGGAATTTGGATAGACTCGGTGATAAAGCTAAGAATGACCGCAGTAAAGATGAAACAAGTAAAGTACGAATTGCTGATACATCTAGTGAAATGTCTCATGCTGATGATCGCTTTCGTCGACAAAGCTTGCCTCTGCCACTACCCTTACCCCCTCATATGGTCCCACAATCTGCTAACGCTACTGGTAGTAGGAATGATGATCCTGACAGAAGATTAGGTAGTACCAGACATACTCAGAGACTCTCTCCAAGACATGAAGAGAAAGAGCGGAGAAGGTCAGAAGGAAATTCCTTGGTTTCCCAGGATGATGGAAAGCGCAGAAGAGAGGATGACTTTCGAGAGAGAAAACTGGAATTGTCTATGAAGGTATCGAACTGCTCTACTGTTTTTTTTTCTATAATTATTATCACCCATAACTAGGACATTTTGGAGTTCAATGTCATTGAGTAGGATTGCCTGCCATGCTAATTAATGCCATTGGGGGAAAACTATTATGTACTGCTGTTAATTCGTGAGATTTTGCCTGCCAATCTGGATCTGTGGTTGTTTATTTAGATAGTCTATGTACTTGTGACTTGACATTCATAATGAATGCTTAGATCCCTGTAGACAATCTAGGTCATGAAAGCGAGTATACTAATAAGCTGAAACTTTGATTGCTATAATATACTTTCTGGATCATTTTGCGGAATACGTCATGGAAGTGTACGTATACTAAAGCAGTGAAAATCTAATTGCATAATATTCTTGCCTGGTTTGCTTTTGGTATCTCAGTTTTGCCTTAATTAGATTCATAGATTTGGTATTATAGGGCCAAGGGAGATGTCATGTTAAATTCCAGTTCTCGAGCATTTTATGTACTCAATTTTTCTTATCAAAACTATAATGTGAAGTGCTCTTTCTTTGTTGTTATCGGGCTGCACCAATGCCTTTTTAAAGTTGCCTTGTAATCAAATTTTTGTTTGTTCATGTAGAGTTATCCTTTATATTCTTCTCAGTTAAGAGTTCCAAGGTTTCCTGGGAGCATAGTGGACGGTACCATAATAGAACAAACTAAGCATTTTCTTTTAATGAAGTGATTCAATTTTTAGAATGTTAGCAGAAAACATTCAATAGGAAAAATGCAGCTTTTAAGGAGCATCGATGGTATGATTTTGGTTTGCTTTTTGGTGTGTGTGGCACAGGCCAATCAAAATATCTAGTTAAGCTTGAAGAACACTGTAAAGAAGTTGAGGACTTGAGGCGGTTTGTGTCACCTTAAAAGCTAGGCAGAACTACCTTCCGACCTATGTTTAGGAGCCAAAACTGTCAGCTTATTCCTTTCAGAAATATGCCAAATGGTCTAAAGATCCTTCTTCAACATCCCTGACTTAACCTGTAGTTGGTTACACCTCGTAAATGTTAACAAGGTAAAGGACTTTCTTCCTCGATTAAGGATTCTTTTGAAGTAGAAGGATCCTTTAGAAGGACCAAAATCTCTCTATGTTGTGGCTTGGAGTGTTCTTCTGCCATAAGTTGCGTGTTACTATTGCACGGATACTATGGTTTTTTCTGACTTAACCACTACATTTAGGTTAAGAACCTTAGGGCCGCAAGCTGGTGTTTACTTTTCCTGAAAAAAATCAGTCTTTTTCCGGCATTACGATGGTGATGTAGAAGCTGATCTTGGTCAAGTGATGGGACATTGCTATGTGTCTCCCAACACAGAGGGATGGTGGGGCATGTTTCTGCAGCTTGGTTGTTTTTGCTTGCAACCTTTTTATATATGCATCAAACTGTCCTAAAAAATTTTGGCTCTGAACTTCTAAGCTAAAAGAAACAAGATGGTTCTTCTATTGCAGACTATGTGGAAATCAGGGCTTTGATATCATGTAAATATATTTTATTGTGGGCGTAGTTTTTTGCTTATATTGGTGAGTGGCTCTATGTAGGCGGAAGAGAGGGAGAGCAACAGAGAGAGGGACAGAGAGAAAGCGAACCTTCTGAAAGAAGATGTGGATGCTACTGGGGCCAAAAGGCGGAAACTCAAGAGAGAGCATTTGCCATCAGAACCTGGGCAATGCTCTCTGGTGGCCCCTCCACCCGCACCTCATGCGATTGGTCTGTCACAATCATATGATGGAAGAGATAGAGACCGAAAGGGTGCCATGATGCAGCGTGGGGGTTACTTGGAGGAACTAGGCTTGAGGATTCATGGTAAAGAAGCAGCCAGCAAGATGGCTTGTCGTGACACTGATCCGTATCCTCAAAAGTGAGCTAAGTTATGGGTATAATCAGCCAAACGTGCATATTATGTCCTGTGAAACTTATCAAATTTGTTGTCTCCGCTGCATGTGCATGCAAATGGAAATGCTAATGAGCTAGTATATTTTACAATGTCAATGGAATAGGAGTAGAGCGAAGGAAGTGAATGTTTATCTTATTCTTTTCAGAATCTTCATTTTGGGTGTCTTTTCTGGTAGGAGAGGATGTGTTAGTGCTAGGTGGAGGGCTTAGAGATGAACCTAACCCCTAAAATCCTGTCGAATTCCATGTCAACTTCGAAGGATTTGCAAATAGAGCAGTCTATTTTAATGATTTCATTTTGTGATCACATATTTACTTATTTTCATCTCACGTTATAGAGTTTACAGCATGTAAAGTATTTGCTGTTTACTCCTCTCTTTTGTGGTTATGCCTACAATTGTTCACGCTGCAAAGTATTTGCAGCTTCCTTTCAAAATATTAGTTTGTCATTATAGCAACAAAACCGTATAGAATGCAGGATAAATTTTTTGTTTTAATGAACTATCATGGAAGAAAATCGTTTAGTTACCAATATTGAATAAGGTCCACCTGTTTCATAATCTTATTTTAGCACATTTTTGGCCTTCTGATACTGTTCTATTGCAAAGAGAAAAGATTATTTGCTTGACCAAAGTCTAGGATGTACGATCGGGAATGGGATGATGTGAAAAGACAAAGAGCTGAGCAAAGGCGGAGGCATCGGAAGTAGATAGGAGGAAAGGTTGTTTAACGCACCGAAGGTTTCTTCATTTATCGATAATAGTTGTTGGTGCTACCTGCCTGCACATTTGGCTGAGGTTCCTCCCTTATCATTCCTTTGTCTCTGGTTAACCTTAAAAAGTATCAGGTTCCGCTAAGAATTTTACGGCTCTCTAGCATGAAAAGATTCATGAATTCAGGTTTGATAATTTATACATTTCTATAAAATATATATATATATATATATATCTTAAATTCTTTAGCAGTCTGTAATTATTGTACGCTTAACAATTTTGTATTATTTTACTTTGTTCATCTTCTGTTAGAAAATGTAAAGCTTGTTGTTTCAGCAGAATCTATTTGTCTGAAAAATATATATATATATATAGGTCTGAAGCCTTAGTGACTCAGCCCTGGGATGGCTAAGATCTTGATGCTTAGTTGGATCTCGCTTTATACCTGGATTCTTTTAAATATTTATATTTAATATTTGTACTCAATATATTTTAAAAGGGTCAGTGAATGTAACTGTATATAAGGTTGGCAACATGCTTTCATCAGGATGCCAATGAAACATCAAATCATTCTACAAGAACTACTAAAAACGATGTGAATTCTAAACAAAATTCCAAAAGGGAAAATCCATCGGCAAATATAAGTCCTCAAAAAATGAGTAGCCTGAAGGAAATCAAAAGCTTAAATCTAGTATGGATTGCTGAACTCAATTAAAAACTAAAAAAGGGATTAAGGTACTTTATAATTATTATTGAAACTATGCTCACAGATGATTAAAGCACTATTTGATATATTAAAAAAAATTCAACATTGAAAATAAAACTATTAAATTTTTATTTATGAAAATTTAAGTATTAATTTTTTTCTTAAAAAAAATATCATAAATTCAATGCTAATTGATTTGAAATTTCAGAAATAAAATCAGTAAAATAATATACTACCTTTGAATTATTATTATTTTTTTAAAATGATAATCTTTTAATAATATACTACCTTTGAATTATAGCGTCAGTATGTAAAAAATAAAATCAAACTTTTATTATTAAAATCATTCCATATTCTGCCGCAAATTAAATATTATATTGATTATTTACGTTAATACGAATGGAGGAGAAAAACGTAAACAGTTTAAAAAAATATAAAATTAATATAATTGAATACTAATTTTGCCTTTAGATAAGATGAATTGAACATATTGAAGCCGGATTCGGATAAATGGTTTATTATCGATGTAACTCGGTGGAAATTCCGATCACTCGTACGTTGCTTAATTATTCGAACAAATTCTAAGCATTTTTTTTGGCCATTTTTTCATATAATTTTTTTAAAAAATTAGTATAAATATTTTGAAAATAAATAAATTATTAAAAATATAATGCAAATTTTTTATTGTCTTTTATTTTTTTTATTTCATCTATTAAATTGATAACGACGATGATAATTAATGAGAATGAATCATCCATTTTTTATTTGAAAGGTTATCTATTATTAAAAAAAAAGGAAATAGAAATATTACGTGTACGAAGCTGATTTGTCCAACGTCGTCACTCGCGCCAATAGCTCTAATGAAATGAAACATCATCAAACACATTTCCTTGCAAGTTGAAACTAATTGGAAATGCGAGAACTTGAATTCCCACTAGCAGCCCACTTTGAACGCAAAAAACAAATCAAATCAAAACGAACCAAAACAAACGATGAATAAAATATAATTTTGAAACTTTTTAATAAAATTATTAGAGATTTCTGTCGAATGTTTGGGTAGAGATGGCGTTGAGATCGTCAGGTAGTAGAAGGCTTTCTTTCGAGATTTTAAGCAAAAGTAGCTGTTTAGAAGAAGGAGACCGATCTTTGTTTTACCGATCGAGTTCAGATCCGATCCATTTCGAAAACGGCGTCGATAAACCGTCCCGCAATAGTCGGAAGAAGAAGAAATATAAGAAGAGGAAGGAGGATACAACTCAGTTCCCGATAATTCAGGAAGATCCGGTCGCGGAACAGTGCGGGAGCAGTAGGGGCGGCGCCTTGTTGGAGTCGAATGCGGAGAATTATGGGATCAGAGATAAAGGAAACGTTAACAGGATCAGTTGTGTTGGAGGCGGGAGTGTCCTGGTTGTGGAGGAAAGCATGTGTCAGAGTGCGTGTGGTCTTGGGGAATTAAGGCAGAGGAATGTCAATGGAGTTGTCATTTGCGGAGGAGAGGAGGTGGAGACGGTGGCGTCAAGGGCGGACGAGGGTCGTGTGGAGGTGAGTAGGTCGAAGGAGCCACTGCCGCCGGCAGCGCCCCAGCCAGTGGCTAATGGCAATGGGGTGAATAAGCCGGAGACAGCTGAGTCGTTGGATTGGAAGCGGCTTATGGCAGAGGATCCTAATTGTGAGCTTTTATGCAATTGCATTCTTTTATTAATATATTTGGATTCCAAATTGTATGGAATTCTATTTTAATGCATGTAACATAATATGGATTTTCTATAGAAAAATGTTCTCTTCTTATTAAGATATAAAAGGATTCTGACCTTAAGTTTGGCATCTTGAGAGAAAATTTGGGGAAACTGAGCATTATATCTGCATTTTCTGGTTTATTTCAGTTATGTTTCATGGAAATGTAAGTTTAGGATCTACTGTTATTTTGGGTCTCCGTTTTTCAGATCTTTATACTGTGGAGAAATCGCCATTGAAATACTTTTTGGATGAAATGTACAATGGAAATTCATTGCGGAGCACTACGACACTTGGTAGTGAGAAAGAACGAGAGAGAGTGTACGACACCATCTTCCGCCTGCCGTGGAGATGTGAAGTGGTAATCTTACCTCTCCCTTCTTGAACTTTGATAGGGATAAAAGAAAAAGGAGAGAGAAATGAAAAGAAAAAGATGGATTTTGTTGGTAATTTCTACTTTTACCTCATCACGTTATTAGTAAATAACAAGTTTCCTTGCACATATTATTCACTGCTTCTTGGATTTGTTTTTTCCCCCATCTGGTAACTTACTAAGATCTAAATTTTGTGCATCCAAGATGAAATGTCTACTCCATTTTTTAAAATGCTGAAAAATTGTTCTACTTTGGGTGGTTTGCTTAGTCAAATTGATTTATGTTCCAGTAACATTATGTTTTTTGAAACATTCTCAAGCGCAACAATCTTATTTCAGCTTATAGATGTTGGATTCTTCATCTGCTTCGATTCATTTCTGTCCTTGTTAACTATCATGCCAACAAGGATTCTGATTACGCTTTGGAGGCTTCTGACTACAAGGTTAGATACCAAATTTATATGCACATGCATACTTTTGATACTTATGATTTGTTGGGAATACATGCATGCAAATGTAACACACAAATATATGCAAAGATATGAGCTTTATTGGTTGGTTGGTTAATCTTACAGCATCTCATTTCTCATTTAAAATGATTTGGATCCCCATGTCTGTAGCAAAATTATGTCAAAACAGTTCTGCTTTTTATGTTTTAAGCTTGTCCTTTGAAGTAGTAAAATGGTTGTGTTAGAACTATGGCTCACGCTTTCATTTGGAAACTTCAATAAGGCTGGCTTTATGTCTGGCTTTTCTTGAAGAAGACAATCTAGAAGACAATCTTCATAAATGTCTTCTTCTATTTCTTAACTTGGTTACTATTCTGATCCTTCTTATATTTAATACTTCTTCCTCCTCTTGATTATTCTTTTCTTTGAGGGAACTAGTTTGTTCAAACAATCACCGTGCTCTCGGAAGATATGACTGTATATTATGGCTTGTGATTGCTGGATGTTGAGTAGCAGAAAGTATAGTGTGGTGATAATAGACCCTAAAATTGGAAACCTGAAAATTTTAGGGTGTCTTCTTGGATTTCCTTTTTTTTTTCTTTGTTTCATTTTAGTGAGAGGCTGAAAAAATTTTGAAACCATGCTTCTTTATTCGAAATCAGAACAATGTTTTAGAAAATGGAATTTTAAATTGAATGAAAACTGAAAACAATTTGAAAATGTTTTTGATGTTTTTTTCTCAAAATAAAGATGAGGATAAAAAAGAAATAGTTTTTGTTCTTGTAAACAAATTGTATACTATTTCCTAAAATTAGAAAGCTCAGAACGAAACTACTCTTGAAGTTTGTTTACAATTTTTCTTTTATTTTCCTATGCTTCTTTTACTTGATCAACATTTGATTCTTTTAGGCTGTATATGAAATCATGCTATTTGGCTGTCTATATTGTTCTTTTTTGGTATATAACACAGTTATTGCAACTTGAAATGATTGCAAAATAACCTAACCATGTTTTTGGCAGGCAGTTCAAGAGGCCTTATGCAGCAGAGCTGTGTGATTTTGGCTGCTTTGTTGTTCTGGCCTTTGGAGTCATTCTCCTGGGGCAAACAGGTATAGGAGGACACATCACTGCATGCATGTTTGTAACTTACAATCATTAAAAATATCCATGTTATTGCTGCTTGTTAAGACTTTGAGGCATAATTGGTGCTCTTCCACTGATGGACCAACAGTGAACAAGTAATACTGATGTCATAGACGGTTTTCTTTTCTAATTTTAGTTTCTGTCTTCCCAGATATCAGCCTAATATATCACATGATTCGTGGTCAAGGAACAATCAAACTCTATGTGGTTTACAATGTGTTGGAGGTAAGAATGAACAACTTAACCGGAGAACATATTTCAAATATTTTGAGGGATTGTGTTTGATATGCATGCATTTAAGGGCACAGATCAGAGGCTGAATATTTACCGTGAACAAAGCTATGGACTGTCCGAGATTATGATGCTTCATGGATTTAGGTTTGATGGACATGTTGGTTAGAAACTCTGGTGTATTTTTTCTTCCAACTTATAGATTAATTTTTTTTTTCCTTACCTCTGTTGTAGGATCTTTTTCTACCATAAGAAACTGTTGTGTATGTTCCTCTAGCATCCATGTTGATTCTACTAGCATTTGCTGTATATTTTTGCTAGTATCTGGCTGAATTTTGTGTAATACAGTTTTTTGTGTTCACATGCAGATATTTGATAAATTATGCCAAAGTTTTGGTGGAGATGTGCTAGAAACCCTATTTAATTCTGCAGAAGGACTAGCAAATTGCTCTCAGGAAAACATGAGATTCTGGATTCGTAGATTTGTTTCTGACCAAGCATTGGCTATGGCTTTCTCAAATATCCTTATATTCGAACAATGTTCTCTCTCTCTCTCTCTCTCTCTCTCTCTCTCTCTCTCTCTCTCTCTCCTCTTCTTATATATTCTTGTTCCATTTGTTTCTTTGACTATTATTACTTCTTCATTCTTTTATTTTATTAGCTCAGGCAATTACTTTATCAACTTGCATCGTTGCTCATAATAATGCACTATTTGCTTTGTTGGTATCCAATAACTTTGCTGAGATAAAAAGCAATGTCTTTAAACGCTTTAGCAAGGATAACATCCACAGTCTGGTATACTCAGGTGAGTTGCTCCTTTGCGCATTTCTTTTTATGGTTATTTGTGACTGCCTGATGATATTTGGGATACTTGCTGAATTTAAAGTGCAAAAGGAGCCGTCGCCGTAACATTTTCCGGATCATGATTTTTTATGTAGCTCAAGGGAAATATTGAAGATATTTTCCTTTTAAGTTCATTTTGAAAGTTATGAGACCAGAAACTAGGACCATGTCACTTTATTAAATCAGGATTGATATTTTATGTATCCATTATACCGATAAATGGTTTAAGCAATTTTTTTCTATAAAGTATATAAATTCTTCTTTCACTCTGTAGTAAAACTTCATTCCTTTTCACTCCATTCTTTCCCTTTGATAGCATCTCATTTTCTCTCATTCTCTTTCCATCATTACCATCATATTTATATTGCTGATTTCTCTTACATTTCTGTTATTATTTTGATTCCTTTTTGTGTTCTACCTTGTTTGTAAACTGCCTTATTCCCAATCCTGTAAAAGATTGTGTTATTAGAAGGGTTTTTATGTCTAGTTACTAATATTTCCTACATGATGGTTTATTATTTTTTTCCTAGCGGTCACTGTGATGCAGTGTGCTTCTAAATGCGCACATCTTTTGATGTTAGAAAATATTGACCTCCCAAAGTGATAGAAATATTAGTTAGAATTTGTGTAAGAACCAACTTGAGCACACACCACAAGTGAACCCGTGGAAAACCATTATTAGAAAGATATATTTTATCTGTATTTTTTTTTTTGTCCACATTTTTTTTGGTTTGTATTTCAAATTGCTGTAGTCTTGTTGCTCAAGTATAAATTATTGAATTTACCTTTCAGATTCAGTAGAGAGATTCCACATTTCGGCATTTCTCCTATTTGTATTAGCTCAGAATATTTTGGAAGCTCAGGATCCTTGGTTTGAAAGTTTTCTTTTTGTAAGTAGGCCATAAAAAATCATGGTACTCTATATTTTCCGATATTTTCTTATCACAAATACTATAGATGACTTTGTACATATTTCCTGTATGAACTCTGCAGAACGCTTTCTTGGTTTTCTTTTGTGAAATGCTAATTGATATCATAAAACATTCATTCCTTGCCAAATTCAATGGTATAAAGCCCATTGCTTACTCGGAATTTCTTGAAGATCTGTGCAAGCAGGTATGTGCTTTTCTAATTAATGAATTGCTGATCATTTTCACCCAAACCTGTCATTTTGGGAACAAAAATTTTTCTTGTATATCATTTCTTCTGTCAGATTTCCCTCTCTTAAACCTTTTTTTTTTTTCTCTTGATTAGCTGTTTTATTTACCCAAGAAAAGAAAAAAAAAATTAGCTCGTTTAACTTGTTTATGTATTATTAACTTTTGAAGTAACACGCTGCCAACATTTTCAGACTTTGAATATGCAAACCGAAGATAGCAAGAAAAATCTCACTTTTGTTCCTCTTGCTCCAGCCTGTGTGGTAAGTACATGTTGATACTTCGTTCAATTGTTTTCTTTGCTCCTTCACCTGCTCTGCTATTCTCATTTTGTTTATTTTTTACATGGTTTTTCTTTCATTTCTGGCCGTATAGTTCCTTTTTTCTTTCTCTTTTTAATATTAAATGAAAATGTTTCTCCCTGATAGCATATTCGTCGTAGAATGCTAATTCTGCATAGCAAATAATAAAGTATGAAAGTGGATTCCAACTCTTCAAATTAAATTTGCCAATGTCCTGGGGAAAAAAGCTGACTGATATTCATCAGCGACACATTTCAATTGAAAGTTGGATTGATATGATTCTGGCTTTTTTCGGAAAGTATTAGATGCTAATGCGAGGGAAAAGCATGAAATTTACCATTTTCGAAAGATTTTTTTTTTTTTTCAATTTCTGGTTAATCAGTATCTCTGTGTTGGATTTCTTGCCTTTTTTTTTAATATTGCTCTCGGGGAAATTATTTCAAATTCTTAATTTAGTATTCCTTTTTCCATCTTTTTTTAAGGTCATTCGAGTTCTGACTCCGGTATATGCTGCTCACCTCCCATACGGCCCCCTGCCGTGGAGATTCTTTTGGATCCTTATCTTGATTTCAATGACCTATGTCATGCTCACAAGCCTAAAAGTGATGATTGGCATGGGCCTACAAAAACACGCGACATGGTATGTCAACAAGTGTCGTAAAAGAAAATACCATCTTCACTTCGATTAATTCGAACCCAATACAAAGGTGAATATCATCAGAAAGTTCTGTTTGCATTATTTTGTGCTTCTTATTATCCATTTCACATGGTAGCAAAAGTACTAATCATTGAGAAATGTATGAAAAACCGCTCTGATTTATCGTGAGACAGATAGCATGACGCAACATATATATGATACAGCAATTGACTCCGGAAGAGGATATCGTCTAGTCTCGATATTGGGTCTGCCCTCCAAATTTTGGTAGAGAATGTTCAATTTTTGGCTTGAGAGAGTTACTCTTCATACAAAGGTTTAAGTATTACCATCCCTTCCTAGTTTGCTGGTGCATTCCTTGCATCTACGTTGCTGTTAAGTTTTGCTCAAAAACGAGTTTGAACTGTGAAAAGTAGAAATAAAATGATTTTATTTTCCAATTTCGTGCTAATGACTTATCGTATTGTCCCATAATCTTCTGACAAGTCTTATGTAATCAGTAATCACAGTGATAAATTAGTTTATTTTCTTGGTTGCTAGACTTTTACCTAAAGAAATTTCCGCCTAGATTTGGCGAGCTGTCTTTGTGTCACCTTCATGTTATTTTTTTTAATATTTTATTTTAAATTGTGTCATGTTTTAATTATTTTTTCATCTTATGTTTATTTTGTATAATTATGTTTTATCTAAAATTATCAGATCTCTACCCATTTTCTGGTCCATGTGCATTTCCCTAAGTCTTGGACGGTGGTAAGTAAGCGTGAATCAAGCCTTCTTCTACTGTTTAACAAAGCTCTAGTAGGGCTATAACCTGGGTAGAGATTGTGGACACATATTCTTAAAGGGCCCCCCCTAGAATTACAAAGTAATTATTATTATTATTGTTGTAGATACCATAATAATATCTTTAGCTAGGGTGTTGAATGAAAGTTGATTTGACAAAGGGAAGTTCATGGAAGTAACGCGGGGTCCCGGGCTTACATGTGCATGTATTCAAATCTCTCTCTAAGTAAGTATCTTGCAAGTTAATCTTCAATCTATATTGAATAAAAATTAAATTCAATTGGTATCAGAGCCATAAAAGATTTTTTTTTTTCGTTGGAATGACATGAACAAAGCTTAAATTTCGACAGCTTTCAAAATTTACCGAAGATTGTCTGGATGCCAGTGGATATTACACACAAAGAAGTGTGTAATAATGTAATATTTGCAAAATATTAACATATTTGGCCTTTAGATTCCAAAAATTTTATCATTGTTAGTTGTTGGTTTTTGTTTAAAAAAAAACCAGAAAAATGAAAGTTCTATTTTTCGAATTTCATAATAAGCGTTCCAGATGCTTGACGCTTGGTGTTCGAATATTTTAGAAAATGTATGGTACAAAGTGAAATTTTTAACGGCATTCGGATGTTCAACTAAAGAGATTTCAAGAGTTTAGACAAATTTTTTTTTAAAAAAAAAAAAAAAAAACCCCATAAAACCCCGTGAATCATTGAGAGACTCGACCCAAGGCATTTGAATGCTTTAGGTATTTTTTTTTCTATTCAAAAAAAAAAAAAATCTTGCACAAGTAATGGTACAAGTTATTTCTATAATCTATACTGATTAACTTTATGGATGTGTTTGCATCAATTTTTGAAAGGTTAGCATTTTGGAAATAAAATGACAATTATAATAAACAAATAATAATATTAGATATAAAATAAGAAAAGTATTCAATATGAATGTTATTAGATTTGTAAAAATGTATAAATATTTGAAAAGAGAATTTAAGTCATCAAAAATTCTTTTTTTTTCAAATTCTAAGAATTTTAAGCATTCTAATTTGTTTTATATTCTTAATCTACATATAACCCTTAACTCTTATTTAATTAATTCACTTGAAAAAGATATTATACGTTTAAGCTTTTTATAAACTCACAACCTCCATGAGTCTTTTTACAAATAAATTTTCTTCACGAAATCTTTTATCTAAACGCACCTTAAACCTTTTCGAACTTGAGGATTTCAGATTTTCAGATCTACCTTTCGGGCTTCTAATGTGAATTATGCTTGTGCTATAATCATGTTTTCTGAAAATATGTTTTAAGGATCCTCTTAATTATTAAAAAAATTAAAGATATTTATTTTTTAGGTGATTAATGTAGATTGAAGTTAATTTATGGTTGAAATTTAAATCATTTAAATTAAATAGAAAAATAAGTGAAAATTAATGGAAAAAATGCAACAATATAAAGTTATAAGCAAATAACAAATTTTGACCGCACATTTATTTGAAAATACATGTCAATTTACGATGAAAGGAATGCACATCTATATTGCTGCAGAGCCCAAAATGCAACACATTGCTATATAGAGAAACCATCAAGACTGATGGATATTGGCTCAGACTAAAAACCACTTCGGCCTTTTGCTAGTCATCTTTAATCAATGCTTAATAACTTTCAACGTGATACAAACACGATACAAGATAAATAATAAAAATAAAATATTATATAAAAAAATAAATATGATCATGATATAAATATATGGATAATATAAAAATTTATATAACATAAATTATTATATTAAAATTTATATAAAATATATAACATTTTAAATAAAAGTATATCACATAAAAATATATAAATATGAATGAATACATAAATTATGAGTTCTATCGTTAATGCAGGACAGCAAACATGTTTTCCTTATTTGCTTAGAGAGGAAGAAGAGACAAAATTAAACCATATATTAATTTAAATAATACTATTAAAAATATCTTATATAAGCTATATTATTTGAACTCAATGAGTATCGGATATGAATACATATTTAACACGAATATATATAAATTTTATTTTAAGTTTTTTTTTTATATTTAGATAAACGTATCATTATACCTAGAGTCAAACATGTATCAAATATGAATGTCAAAAACAAATATTAAAAAAAAATAAAAATTTGGGTAATACAGCATATACTCATTGATAATATCTAAAAGAATTATATGATAAATATGAATTAAGCTGAGAGTAATCAAACACTTTATTGATGTTATTAGAGTCTTAATTTGAATAGTAA
>JBBYHK010000007.1:2312167-2373380 GCA_038382065.1 Adansonia grandidieri | reverse complement strand
GGAGATCGTTGTAGAACCCAGAAACGAAAACCAGGTGGAGGGGTTACCATTTTTGTTACGTACCAACAATTATTTCATGTTTGTTGTTTTTTTTCTTTTTTTTTTTTTTAATGATAAGGTATATGATGCCTTATTTATCTGCGTAGTCGAAATTTATTATTTTTTTTTAATTTTATTAACATATTTTAAATTTTAAAGTAAATATTTTATTATACTTCAAATTTTAAAATAATTAAAAACTCTTTATTATAAATTCCATCAAGAATTTATAATTTAAACATTTTATAAGGAAAAAAATCGAGATTAAAAATTTATTGGATCTTTAGTTATTTTTAATATTATGTTCGTATCATTTAATTAAATTACATTAAAATTTATAATATAGTTTTAAAAAATTATAATAAAATGTTATTCGAGTTAAAGAGTAAACTTATTTTCAATTAAATTTTAAAATTATAAAACATCATTTATTTTTAATAAGGTGTTTGAGCTTTTATTTTTTTAAAAAATAATTAAAAAAGAAAAAAGGAATATGAAAAAGGAGAAGGGTGACAAAGAGAGAGAGAAAAAATGATTTTAATTTTAAAATTAGGCCTTTTTTTTTTCTAAAATTTAAAAGATTATATGGTAATTGATTTTTTTTAGTTTCGTAAAGGATTAAAAATATCTCATTTATTCGGTTTTTGTTTTTTAAATATTAGATAAAATATATCACTGTTTTTTATTATTTCAAGCATGAGATGTTCAATTGTTCATGGCTTTTTATGCATGTGATGACACGTGTTAAATTGGTCGAAATTTTTTATATAGGAGAAAGAACGAGTAACACGCCTCCTTGAAGCCGTACGATACGAGGAATTTGTTGCTGCATATGCTTCTATACATAGCAGTTTGGCATATATTTATAATATTATCAAAACAAATACATAATAAACAGTTTGGCAGAGTGATAAAATCAAAAATAATAATAATAATTAATTAGCCTCAGCCGCCTTTTCAATGGCGAACAACAGCTTTCCTCTTAAAGGTATTCTCAGGAGCGAAGCCCTAGCAAAGGTATGACTTCTAAAAAATAAAATATATTTTTATATATCCAGCTATTTAGTCGACTTTTTTTATCCCCTAAACATGCCACTATTTTTTTTTTTTAATTTCATCAGATTTGACAGTATGAGTATTACTCTTTAATTTTAATAGTGCATTGGAAACTATCCATTTTCATGTTGCAGTACATCTTGAACACTAGTGCATATCCTAGAGAGCATGAGCAACTTAAAGGAATAAGAGATGCAACTGCAGAGAGGTTCCCTAACCTGTAAGTTTGTGTTTTTGTATATATATATATATATATATATATATATGTAGATTGGTTTAATTGTTTTTATATTTTCGTAAATTTTCTTTGAAAACAAATTAACAATTAATTCAGAAAAAATGAGATGGGATATTGTTTCGAGGGTCTCAGAAGCGTAATGGGTATAACAGTAGACGAAGGACAGTTCATATCTATGCTTTTGAAGCTGATGAACGCCAAGAAAACAATGGAAATTGGCGTTTTCACTGGCTACTCTCTGCTTGCAACCGCCCTTGCATTGCCTGAAGATGGCCAGGTATATACATTTATTGAATTTGAATCTAAAATATTTCAATCTGATCTCTTAATTTTTAATTTATGGTTTAGATCACAGCAATAGACAGGAGCCGAGAGTACTATGATGTTGGATTGCCTTTCATTAAAAAAGCAGGCATGGAGAATAAAATCAACTTTATCGAGTCAGACGCCATCAAGGTTCTAAGTGAAATGTCCTCCAATGTAAGTAATTTGATTATTTTAATTATTGTTTTAGATTAATTTTCTGAGAAATCAGAAGGATTTCCAATTTGGAATTTTGACAAATAATTCCCGAACTACGTAACAAAATCATCTTCCATAACATTGTTTCAACAGTCCAAGACTTTCACGTGCAAAAGTAAATAAAATAACGAGTAGAAAATAGAAGTTCCATTTCTTGTGAAATTAAATGTCAAATTAAAACTACAATTACAATCAGGTACACCGAATTTCATGTAAAAAATTCAATCAAATAAATCAAATATACAAATCATATTGCTTATAGTTAAAACAAATCCAATAAAATGCAATGAGATTTATCGATTAAGGCTTTAACTTAATTGATTCATACAACCACTTTTAATAAATGATAATTAGTATATTTAAAATTTTAATTTCAATATCTGTAATTTTTTTAAAAATTATTATATTTTTATTAAAAAAATAATACTTTTACGGTGAATTCTCAATAGTCTTGTTGTTGCAGGAGAAGCATAAAGAAGAATTCGACTTTTTTTTCGTGGATGCCGACAAACCCAATTACATGAAATATCATGAACATGTAAAGCAACTGGTGAAGATTGGCGGCGTCATTGCATATGATAACACTTTATGGAATGGATTTCTTGTTCAAGAAGAAGATGAAGTGCCAGAGGGTGCCAGGGATTCACGAAAGGCAATTTTGGAATTGAATATCAACTTGGCTTCCGATCCTTCCATGGAGATTTGCCAAGTTTCAATAGGTGATGGTGTAACACTATGTAGAAGGATTTGATGATTAGTCAAGTAAGCAAAATTTTCTCCGAATCTCTCTCGAACGACCGAAGAATGTTGTGTTATGAAAAATAGAAGAAATGTTATAAATATTAAAATTAAAATTTCAACTAAATATCATCAGTTAAATGTGTTTTGAGTTTTGTGTTTTGAGTTTTATTTAACTTGAATTAATCAATAATTATATTTGGTAACTTTTTTATTTAAAATTTAAATTTATGTAATATTTTTAAATTTTGTTGGGTTTAAACTACTTGTTGAATATAGCTTTTTGATAATCTTCATTTATAACTTTAATTGGTAATTTTCATATACATGATAATAAGTTACCTTTATTTAATTTGTACTGATGTTAAAGGTTCTGGCAATATTTGATGTACTTGTTAATAATTTCTATAGATATATTGTCACCAAAAAAGAACTTTCTATTGATATTCAGTGCTGTAGACTTTTAAAACAACAAGAACGGAGTTATTGAATTTGGATCAAAAGCTTAATTTATTTTAGAGGTTGATTTGATAACTTTTGTATTTAAAAGACAATCTATCCCTTCTTAAACGATATTGATTAATGTATTTCTTATTCTATTTTAAAAACATAGACTATTGTAATTTGGTAGATGGTCTTTTGGGCTAAAAAATAAATATAATGATGATATAATTATTTAATTTCTTATATTAAACTCTTTATTATTTCCAAAAAAAAATTGTATAACTTTTAAAATCAAATTTTATACTACTGATTTTTTATTTTACACTATTAACAATTTATTTCTTAAAATAAAATTGATCTTCATTCTTTGTTTTTAAGTATTACGTTTTTATGGACTTTTTAACTCTTCATAGTAATCTTTTGAAATAATACCAAACATATCAAAATCTCAAATCAAATTCTTTATCTTACTTTTTAGATATATATATTTAAAACTGAGCTTTTTTTCAATAATAATAATTTTAATATTTTTTATTATGTAAATAATAATTTGAGATGAATTAATTTAAATTACTAAAATATTTATCAAAATTTGATTTAATATGAATTAGATCTGAAAAGCTCTATAAATGTAAAGTTTAAAATGGAGCAAAGAAAAATGTACACAATAATTGAGAAAGAAATTAAAGATAGAAATACATGTTGTAGCTAATTAAGCTAAGAACAGAGTAGTTTAGCTACGAAGTCATCAATGTTTTTATCAGAACTTCCGCTTTCATCGTTTTCCTCTCAAACCAAATTCTTCCATTTATTTGCATTCTTCTTAATCTTTTTGCCCCTTTCCCCTCCTATTGTTAGTTCATTTATACACTGTTTTATAATCTCTCTTCTCACCGTACCTTTCTCGTCAAGGAAGGCTCTAATCCCAATTCCCCTAACATCTTCAACATGCTTTGCATTGTGGGGGTTGGTCAGCCCCCCGCGGCGCTGCGCCACCATTGGAACCTCTAAAACACAGTGCTTAAAGAACAGAATTATAGCCGCAGTTGTGTAAGAAAGGATGCTAGAGACTCGTGTTCTAGCACCTTCAGTTGTGAGCACCATCTCTCGCCATCAAATGTTGTAAATATTTTTAACATCACTTATAAAATGATTTTTTTTTTTAAAAAAAAAAACCAGGTATATAATAAACAAACTCATGAAACAAAGCTTAATAATACCTAAAAGCCCTAACATTTTACTTTCTTCTTGGTGGTTGCATTGAAGATTGCAGGGAAGCTTAAAGATTCCACCCTTCTTTTTTAATTTTTAAAATTTATTATTTACTTAAATTTTTTAAACTCAATTGTTTCGGTTAAATCTATTATTTTTTATTTTTCTAGTTTATTTTTAATTTGCTTATTAAAATATTTTCAAATTATTTATTCGTTAAATATAGTAAATAAATTTATATAACTATATAAAAATCAGTTAATTAATTAAAATATTTAAATAAATATAAAATTATATATGTTAAAATTTTAAATATTATCAAAATATATAAACATAATACATCAATATATTTTTAAATTAAATTGTTTAATGTTATTTTTAATTTTTTAATTCACTATCACCTTTATTTTATAGATTATTATCTAGTACACTAAAAGTAGAGTAAAAAACTATCATATATCCTATGTAACTTTATTTGTAAAATTTAAAAAAACTTTACCATTAATATATATATTTATATATGATAATAATCTTTATTTTATTATCAAACATTATATTCCGTTACTTATTTTTAACTTATTGGGCCTGTGAAGTCTGCCTCCCAGGTAGCCAGACACAACTCAAGACTGTGACCCAACTTTCTAAAGCTCGGCAACCCAGGCTAGCGTCTAGAAAAACACACGAGCACCTGTACCAGAGGTAAGATAAGATATGGGCTCCAATCACTAAGACGAGGTCATTCTATACCTTTGACTACTAACTCTTAATCAGACGGCAATATGTGACATCTTGTATGTCTCTCAAACAAGTAGCTCTCTCTAAAGTTAATCTCAAATCATTAGGATGAGGTCATTTCGTACCTTTTACTACAAACTCTCAATCAGACGATAATATGTGACATCTTGCAAATCTCTCAATCAAGAATAAGTAGTTCTCAACGATACATTCTTTATATACTGTGACTTCTCCTAACTTTTCTCTCTTACTTCAAATTACTGACTTAAATATCACAATTCACTTCGAAATCTTAATTGGGACACCGTCTATAACTTTTTTCCTCCCCTACAGAACCCCAAATGGTTACAAAAGGACCTCTACAAAACTCCCACTATCATTATTTTAAATTTCATCAACACCAATATACCCAAAAGGTTTGACGAAGCTGTAGTTAGAGATTATTCCCTTTGTGTCCTTTCTCTATGAAAATCCCCAACGTAGTTCTTGATAACACTACTGATCAAAGGGCAACCTTTAAACGTCGGTATTCCCATAGTTGGTCGTGCTTCGCCGCTGTAAACAGGAAAAAACACCAATTAAAAACCTTATCTTTTGATTTCAAGGGGAACTGTTCAAAGCCCCCCGTTGCAGGCTAAGGATTTTGTCGTTTCACAGTTTTTCTTTTAAAATTTTTGTTGCTTCGCAAACAGCCAGACGAAACGAAAAAGAAATGTGGAACACGTGGAGGGTGTACGGGAGTCCACGTGAGACTGCTTTTTTTATAATTAAATAAATTAAGTGAGACTGCTTATTTATCCGTGCTTATCCACTTAAATCGGCCCCCCACGCCTTTTTTCTTTTCAATTAGGGTTTTTGATTATGAATCCACTTGCGTTGTCGAACCATATGGGCTGTGGGTCCCACTTTTGCAAACGTGGCGGATAAGTCAATATGACGTCCAGCTGTTGTCTTGTCGGTCCTTTACTTACCCCGCTTTCCATCGTACCGCAACTACATTTTGATTTGGTTTTTTAGTCTCTTGGTTGATTTAAATCTGATATTTTATTTGAAAGAATCACAGCTCACCAACAACAATGGCCATAATTATCCCAAAAAATAAAAATTAAAAATAGGTGAATAAATATTAAATGTTTAAAAATAATTAATAAAATACATTTAATATTTATACTATGTTTGCATTTAAAATATTTAATAATTTATATATTTATATAATTTTTTTTAAATAAATACAAAAATTTATATTTATATCAAAATAATTTTTTAACAGAAATTAATTTTTATTTTAAATAAAAATTTCAAAAAAAAAGGGAGAAAAGCACAATTGCTCTCTTAAGGTTTGGCAGAAAATAAACTTACCTGCTGTATAATTTGAAACGTGCCTATTTACCTTATAATGTTTGGTGAAACACACGCTAACCCCTTACAATTTACAAATCTATTTATTAAGTAAATTTTAATTAAAAAACAAATTATTTGAATTAGATAATACACTTATCTTCTATAGTTTAAAAAATGCTCACTTAGCCCCTTGTTAATTACTAATTATCTAATTATCTATTTATTTTTACTGATTTCATTGAATTTTTTATTACAAAATAATTATAATTTAATTAAAACTTCTAATTAAATTATATTCTAATTTAAATACATGTTAAATACTTTAAACTTATTTTTAATACAATATATTAACTTTGAGATGAATTATTATGTTTTTATTTAAACAATTAATAAATTATTTCAAAAAGTTTAGTGATAAAAGAAATTGATTAATTAAAATTATTTTAAAAAGTAAAATAATTTGAACAATAAATTATTTATTTAAATTATTTTAAAATGTTTAGTGATAAAATAATTCTGGATTAATTGAAATTATTTTAAATATTTTAGTGATGAAAAATTAATTAAAACAAAAAAAAAGTAAGCAAGTAAAAATAAATAAAACAAATTTATTTTTTATATTTAAAGTAAATTTGAATAAATAATAGTTTGATTAATGAAATCCTAATATTAATTATTTTTTATAGATATAAAATGTGGTTTTTAAACTAATAGAAGTACATTTATTTTCAACAAAATCTCACCAACGATGATTATATTTTTTTTCTTATATTTATCTATTTTTATTTTAATTAATTTTATTATTAAAATATTTTAAATAATGGGAATTAAATTATTTTAAATAAAATAATTTTATCAATTAATTTTAAATTTAATATATAACTGAATGAAAAATAAATTTTAAATTATTTTGTAGCTAAAAAAAGTCTTAACTAAAAAAGAATTGAAAAATAAAAGTAAATAGAAAAATAAATAATTACTAAAGGGTAAAATTTTCTTTTTAGTTGAAATTCACTTAATAAATAAAATCATAAGGGGTTAATGTATTTTTTTATCAAACTTTAAGAGAAAAATAAATATTTTTTAAATTATAAAAATAAATATATTTTTTATTAAATTTTAAAAAGAAAAGTGTATTTTTCTCAAAAATTAAATAATTTAAAATTGTTTTTATATTTAATGAAATAAAAACGTGACAAATAAGAAAACGAAAATTCACTTTACATAAAATCGGTTTCTAGCTTGTTGTTGATAGCAAGCCGTGTAAAGTTCTGCAGTGCAACTTTGTACTGCTTGCTTTGGCAAGGTTTAAACTCAAATGGTTTATTGTCGGATCACGATATTTTACGCTTTTTTTTTTTTTAAATTACTTATTATTTGACGAAAATATCATGTAAATTAGTCAAAACGAGAACACGAATTTTTTTTTTTATTTTTTTGGATAATTGAAATGCTCGAATCTCGAGTGTTTTTGCTTGTGCAATTTGTGTTGTCAATGAAGCATGGAATAATGACACGTGTCCCTCCAAGACATACACCCCGTCGAATAGTTGTATGACACGTGGGATATCCCTAGACCTATTTTACAGCTATTTTCAGACAAGACCCTAAGTTTGTGGGTCCCATTTCCCTCACGTCGCCCGGTGGGGAGACTAAACCGAAGGACAAAAGGATAAGAACTTCCATGTGCACATTTTCCTCTACCCTGCACCGTTGGATCAATCCACAATCTCATCCAAGAGTCAGTGTTTACTTAAATTATTTAACCCAGAAAAAAAAATATTGAAAATAATAAGTTTTACCTAAAAATTTCAGTATATTTAAAGGGTTTTTTTTTTTTTTTTTTTCCTCAGTCCAAGCTTTGGTAGTTTGGCTAGGGACCGTTGTTTTGGCAAGGAGGATTTTATATCAGCAACAAGCTTCAAACAAAGCTAAATTCTTTTTCAATTTTTCTTTTGAGCTTAAATCTCTAATCTTTTTGGTGAATTTCCAATTTTCCTAACTACCCAATAGAGAAAATAAGGGAATTATTCAATATTCAACGACTGCTGGTAATTTCTTTAACTGTTCTTGATTTTTATTTTAATTTTCTACAGTTGTTTTTTCTTTTTTCTTTTTTCAAAAAGAGAATTTCCAATAGTTGTTATTGTTGTTGTAAGTTTGACAATATCTAGTGGAAATTTCTTTTGGGTGAATTATATTTTCTTAGCTATGTAATCTTGAATCTATTCCATTCCTTTATTTTTTCTTCTTTCTTTTTCTGGAAATCTTAAACTTATTTCCACCATTTGTTTTTGATTCACTTCTTCAAAGTTTATCTCGCATTTTCCTTCTTTCATTTCTTTATTGATCTGCCATTTCCTCCCTGAAAAAGTTGCAAGCTTTTTTCCCGTTTGTTAGCACTTAAATCCAAGTGCTTAACCTGAAATTCACCATCTTCTTCTTTGGATTTTTCTTGTTTTCGTGATTTTTAATTGTCAAAAAATAATTCCCCTTTCAATGGGGAGTTTTATTTTACATGGTGGGCACACTGATGAAGTACGGTTTTGATTAGCTTTTAAGAAATGGTATCAAGATCATATTCGAATCTCTTGGAGCTTGCCTCCGGTGAGTCTCCATCTCTAGGCCGAATGAGCCATAGGATTCCCCGGATCATGACTGTCCCGGGGATCATTTCCGATATCGATGATGACCCATTGGGGAGTGTATGTTCCGATCCATCGACGTCATCCGTCCAGAAGGATCGAATTATCATGGTAGCCAATCAGCTGCCTATAAGGGCACAGCGAAAATCGGAAAATAGTAGTAATGGTAGTAGTAGCAGCAGCAGCCGTAGTAGCAGTAGCAAAGGTTGGATTTTCAGCTGGGATGAGAATTCACTTCTCCTCCAAATGAAAGATGGGTTAGGAGAGGATGACGTTGAGGTGATTTATGTCGGTTGTTTGAAGGAAGAAATCCACCCAAACGATCAAGATGAGGTCTCACAGATTCTTTTAGAGACCTTCAAGTGTGTGCCGACGTTTTTGCCGCCGGATCTTTTTAGCCGCTACTATCATGGCTTCTGTAAGCAGCAACTATGGCCTTTGTTTCATTATATGTTGCCTTTATCGCCAGATCTCGGCGGTAGGTTTAACCGGTCTTTGTGGCAAGCCTATGTGTCGGTCAATAAGATTTTCGCTGATCGGATTATGGAGGTGATTAATCCAGAGGATGATTTCGTTTGGGTACATGATTATCACCTTATGGTGTTACCAACTTTCTTGAGGAAGAGGTTCAATAGAGTTAAACTCGGATTTTTTCTTCACAGCCCATTCCCTTCATCAGAGATATATAAGACATTGCCTATTAGGGAGGAGCTTTTACGAGCCTTTTTGAATTCGGATTTGATCGGGTTTCATACTTTTGATTACGCAAGGCATTTTTTGTCGTGCTGTAGTCGAATGCTAGGACTTTCGTATGAATCCAAGAGAGGTTATATATGCCTTGAGTATTATGGAAGAACTGTAAGTATCAAAATTCTCCCTGTAGGGATACACATGGGTCAGCTTCAGTCAGTTTTGAGCCTTCCACAGACTGAAGCGAAGGTTGCAGAGCTCCTTAAGCAGTATTGTAATCAGGGCCGAACAATGTTGCTCGGGGTAGATGATATGGACATATTTAAGGGTATTACCTTGAAGTTGCTGGCGATGGAACAATTTCTTTTGCAGCATCCTGAGTGCCAAGGGAAGGTAGTGTTGGTTCAGATAGCAAATCCAGCTAGAGGCCGAGGAAAAGATGTGAAAGAAGTGCAAGAGGAGACATATTCAACTGTAAAGCGAATTAATGAAACTTTTGGGAAGCCCGGGTATGATCCTGTCGTATTGATAGATGAACCGCTTAAGTTTTATGAGAGGGTTGCCTATTATGTTGTTGCAGAGTGTTGTTTAGTAACAGCTGTAAGGGATGGGATGAATCTTATACCATATGAATACATAATCAGTCGACAGGGGAACCGAAGGTTGGATAAGGTTTTGGGGTTGGAGCCATCTACGCCGAAGAAAAGCATGTTAGTTGTTTCCGAATTCATTGGCTGCTCCCCATCTTTGAGTGGAGCAATTCGAGTAAATCCATGGAACATTGGTGCAGTTGCAGATGCAATGGACTGCGCCCTCGCTATGGCAGAGGTGGAAAAACAGGTTAGGCACGAAAAGCATTACAGATATGTGAGTACCCATCATGTTGGATACTGGGCTCATAGTTTCCTTCAAGATTTGGAGAGGACATGTCGAGAACATGCAAGACGGAGATGCTGGGGTATCGGTTTTGGTCTAAGTTTTAGAGTTGTGGCTCTTGATCCAAACTTCAGGAAGCTCTCAATGGAGCACATAGTATCAGCTTACAAGAGGACTACTACCAGGGTGATTCTTCTAGATTACGATGGCACTTTAATGCCACAGGCTTCCATTGACAAGAGCCCATCATCTAAATCCATTGACATCTTAAATAGCTTATGCAGAGATAAAAACAATATGGTTTTTATCGTCAGTGCAAAAAGCCGAAAGACGCTTACTGAATGGTTTTCTCCATGTGAGAAACTAGGAATTGCTGCCGAGCATGGATACTTCCTGAGGTGAAGCAAACTAGAATTAATCCTAATTTCTGCTTTTATCCTAATCAGAAGATTGTGGATTTGACTTGAAATTTAAATTTTGTTTTTTTCAGGCTTAAGCGAGATTTAGAGTGGGAAACATGTGTGCCAGCAGTAGACTGTACTTGGAAGCAGATCGCGGAACCTGTGGTGAAGCAATATGCAGAGACTACCGATGGGTCCAACATTGAAGATAAGGAAACTGCCCTTGTCTGGTGTTATGAGGATGCTGATCCAGATTTTGGATCATGCCAAGCTAAAGAACTTCTCGATCATCTTGAAAGTGTGTTGGCCAATGAACCTGTTACAGTTAAGAGTGGACAGAATGTTGTGGAGGTTAAGCCACAGGTTTGATCATTTGTTGCCTGATGAAGTTGTACAATACTAAATACTTTCGTAGCCTACATTGAGCTGTAAAGCTTGTTTTCGAATTCAGCTTATCGTGTCAATGATTATCAAATGTTAACTACGCAAACTGAGATGGTTAGGTATACTGAAGCTTAGTGGCTTCCTGGTCTCCAATCTAACCACACTTCTAGTTGGGTTGCTTGAAAAAAGTATTATTGGATGTTCCTTCAAGGGAGAAGGGAATTAAGATCAAACGATATCTTTTTAAACTTTAGCAATCGTATTTGAATCCTCATGATGCAAGTTGCCTGCTTATTGATGCCATGCATTTGTTTGCTTTTGCATATTTCTTAAATTATCATGTTTCAAAATATGTGTTTCCTTATTATTTTGCAAGCATTTCTCTAATTTCTTTCGGGTTATGTGCAAGGGTGTGAGCAAGGGTCTTGTAGCTAAGCGCCTACTTTCCACCATGCAAGACAAGGGAATGTTACCAGATTTCATTCTTTGCATAGGAGATGACCGATCCGACGAAGAGATGTTCGAGGTAATAATGAGTTCAATATCAGGCCTGTCGATCGATCCCAGAGCAGAAGTGTTTGCATGTACTGTTGGTAGAAAACCCAGCAAGGCTAAATACTATCTGGATGATACAGTTGAAATTGTTAGGTTGATGCAGGGTCTGGCTTCCGTTTCCAATCAAACGCTTTCGGCTTAGCAAAGGTGATAAACAAAAGGTAGTAGCGTCCACCTGTTCTTCTTCGCGTTTGTAACACTCAAAAACTGGGTTGGCTGAGCAATCGAACTTAAATATTTCTTTCCCTTGTTTTGCAAATGGACATGAACGTAGAGTTACTAATAGAAAACTGTGCAAGCGGATACTTCTTCTGTGTTCGTCTTTTTCTTTTTTATTTCCCTGGTAGTTAATGAAATCTGAGCTTTTACTTAAGTGTCTTTTACCGATTGACATATGATTAAATTTTGGCTTCTCTTAAAAGAGGATTTAAGCGATTCAATCCATATATATGTGTCTATATATATATATATATATATATATATATATATATATTTCTTCATTCAGTACGATGAAAATCACGAATAAAGTTGTCGATGACTACGTTATATTATGTTCTCTTACGCGGGAAAAGGTTTCTCATCGTTTAACGATGTTTAATACTTTGCAAAAAACGTGTTTTTTTTTTTATGTTGGAATTATGTTCATTCTCCATCTTTGAAGTTTCAAGGTGCAGCCGCCATTAAATTGTCTGTATTTGCAGGCTTACCTGTGTGGGGGCATTTCTTTGAGGACTTTGGCAAACTGACTTGTCGAAATTTACCATGCAATTGTTGAAATGTCTGAAAAAAGAATAAAATAAATCGAATAGTTTGAATGTCATGAACATTAATACATCTTTTAAAGATTATATTGCTTCTGAATATTTTACTCGTTTTATTCGTGTTTTTCATTTTTTTTTTTCTTTTGGGTTATAGAAAACTAAAGGGGTAAGCGCAAGAAACACTTTATGAGTTTTCGAAGCCAAATAGTTTGAATGCCAAAATTACATCTTTTAAAAGACAACATTACGTGAAGTTTCAGATTTATAATTTATGAAAATTTCGAAGTATTAATTTATGAATAGTAAAATTTTACAAATTTTAGTGTGTAATTTTATAAATTGAAAATTTTTTTTGAGGTGTTATTCTACAAATTGCTGATGTTTGAAGCGTTATATTATAAATTAGGAGTCGCTAAGGTGTTATTTTAAAATTTATGGGATATGATTAAAAATATTTGAGGGTTAAATTGTAAGATATATATATATATATGTATCCATTATCAATTTATTAATAATATATATTAAATTCATATGTAAATATAACAATATTACATGCACAACTAAAATGAAATATAAAAAAAAATTAAAAATAAAGTTTAACAATCTAATTTAATGAATATATATATTTGAATGAAATTATAAAAAAAATATAAATCATTATAAGAGAAAAATATTAGGAATTGATTAAATGAATTAAATAAATGAACAATTTTTAAAAATCAAAATTTTGGGCTATATGGGGTGATATAGACTAACATCATCTTTTCCCTTCGTACTGTTAAAATTAATGTTAAAAAAAATCAGGCTAGATAAAGCTTATGATCCGTCCGGTTTGATATCATAAAATTAATAAAATTAAATTAATAAAAAATTTTAAAAAATTTAATTTAAATTTATATTTTAAAAAATTTAATATTTATAATAAAATTTAAACTTTAATCTTTAAATTTATATTAAAAATCATATCATTAATTAAATATATATTTTTTAAAAAAATTATATTTAATATTTTTTTAATATTAAAATTATATTTTTAATATTTAAAATTTTTTAAAATAATTAATCGATTGAATCAATTCAATCACTTTAAACTGATAATTAATGATGTCATCGATTTGATCCATTCCGATATTACCACTAGAATACACAATACCTACTTTAATTTCGACACCATTTTGTACTTTAGATTGGAGTTAAAGAGTTTTTTTATTTTATCCTCATCAGCCACATGTTGTTTGGAATTTGTCTTTTACTAGTTCCACTTTAACTTTTCCCCCCCCATTTACTACTTAGAACAAAAGAAACCATTGGTTTTCAGTTAAAAAAAAAAAATTATTTTGACTGAGATTTATTTATTTTTTATAATACAAATAGGGTATTTTAAAGCTTTGTCCAACTTTAATAATTTTCAAATGATTTCGAAAATTATATGATTTTCTAAAAAAATTTAGTTGTGAAATACTTTTCACAAAAATTGTATATATTATAAAAAATATTTTTATTTTCTTATCCAATGATAATAATAAAAAAAACCTTGTGTGTACGCAAAATTTTAATTTTTTTTTAAATTTTTTGTACGGTTAACGTTGAACATTGACAAGTGGCAATCTCCCCTAATTTAGGTTTTTCTTATATTAATATTAAATTTTACATGATAATAATTTGATGCTGTATAATTTTATATATTATCGATAAAATATATTATATTATTTTATTAAAAATAAAATGGCATTATCTAACTAAGTATGTATAAATGAATATATACATTGTTCCCAATAAATATATCTATAATTTTAAAGCCAATTAGTGTGAACAGATAGATTTACAAGCGTCCATTTTTCCACCAAAAAAAAAAAAAAAAAAGAGTCAAAGTTGAGTTCGAAAGCAAGAAATGGAACCAAGCAAAACGGAAGTTGCTTAGCCTTTGATTTTTCATTAGAATTGTACAAATTTTCAAAGCTTTCTCACCCAAAAATATGCCCATCAGTCTTAAAATTCTTTAAGAATAACTAAAAACAATCGGAAGGAAAGGAAAGCGTGATGATGAACGCCAACGAAATAGTGGAGAAGGCTCTTAGCAGCCTGGGAAAAGGATTCGATTTAGCATTTGATTTTCGACTCAAGTATTGCAAAGGCAAGCAAAGGCTGATTTTACTCGATGAAACCGAGAAAACAGAGATCTCCATACCTGGTTTCGGAACTATCAAAGACGTTCCCGTTGATATCAAATGTGACAAAGGCGATCGTATTCGTTATCAGTCCGATATTCTTGATTTCAACCAGGTAATAATAGTAATAATAATTAATACCCATTTTCTCATCCTTAGTCAATCAAGTTCATGCCTGCCAAAATTTCTGACAAATAATTAGAATATACATATATATATATATATGATTGCTGTGTAGATGGCGGAGATTTTCAACCAAAAATGTAGCGTTCCTGGAAAAATTCCATCGGGGAGATTCAATTCAATGTTTGGTTTTCAAAGCAGTTCATGGGCTAAAGATGCAGCCAATACCAAATGCTTAGGACTGGATGGATATTTCATCATTTTGTTCAATCTTCATATTCATCGATATCCTCTCCTTCTCTCTCATGAAGTTCTCAGTGCTGTTCCTTCTGCCTGGGATCCTTGTGCCCTAGCAAGGTAATTCATGTCGCCCCCCCCCCCTTTTTTCTAATTTAAACGTCCTTTTTTAAAATATTATTAACTATTTCATTTTTATAAATAAGTTAATATATTTTTATTTGTATCCTAATAAATTTTTTACCTCTTAATTTGTACTCTAATAAGTTTTTATTTTAGATAAAAAATTATTTTAAATGGAAGATTTATTTAATTACATATTAAAAATTACGTTCTTATTTGAATAAAAATTAAAAGTTAAAATATTATTTTAAAATTATAAAATTTAAGGGTAAAATGATAAAAATTTATGAACAATATTATCATTAGTTGCATAAAAGTGAGAAAGTTCTTAAAAAACATTGTGCTGAATTAAGATCACAGTGATTAAATTTTTAAAGAGTTTGTTAATTATGATGAATATCTTCAAACAAATGAAGAATAGTATAACAAAATTAGTAAAACATAATAAAATGAAAAAGGGGAAATTTTGATAAAAGCAATCAAACAAGAACAAGAAAAAATGCAATGAAATATGAGGAATCCACTTCTTTTAACTAGGCTTTAAAAGTTAAAATTTGTAATACTTTTATTTTCTTCTTATACATTCATAAGTTTTTACACACTATTTTTGGTATTACTCTAAAGCAATAACATTTTTTTTATAAAAATTTAAATTATAAAAGTATTTTCATCCATTTCATTGATTTTTTTTTGACCTTTTCTTTCATTTTCGATTTTAATACTAACAAAACTTTGAAATTTCCCTAAATTTTACAATAGTCATATATATATATATATATGACAATTTAATTCCATTATTCTACGGTCAAATTAGAATGTGTCAAAAGTTTGATGGCTATTTTTTTTTATCTGACAGGAAAAATCCGATTATATATGGTTGGCTTTTTAGATAAAAGTCAGCAAAATCAGCTACTAGAAAATCCCCGCAGTCCAGTCCCAGCAAATTTTATGAATGCATGGTTTTTCAAATGACATAATTAATTTATTCCATAATTTTTTATTGATTTCTGAATTTAAGTAATGCATGGCTGTGTTGTTGAGTAACTTTCATCCATAGCACGGCGATATAAATTAAGTAAAAGAAAAAAGAATATGTGAAATTATACATTTGGCTAGCAATTTCTGCATTTGGTTGACAATTGAAAGTAGACCTTGGAAGTTAGGTTGGAAATTGACCAGATTTAAAAACTCAATTATGAAATTGTCAAAAGTGGTTGTTAAATGATGAACATTGATGCTGAATTAATCCTTTGCATGAATTCAACTCTTTCCCAAATTTAATAATTCAGGTATTTGCTATTCATGTTATTTTTTTTATATTTTAATTGTAATTAAATTATTATATATTTATGTAAAATTTGATATGTTAATAATTCGTGATATCTAAAACTCTTTACTTTTTAAGTTTGTAAATGAATTATTTAGACTCTTTAATTTTTTTAAATTATTTATATCTTATACTTATACTTAACATATATTCGAATATAAATATGAAAAATATAATCTTTTAATTTTTTTTAAAAAATAAATATATCAATGTATGGTATGGAAGGAAATTATGTTCACTCGTTTTATGCATTGAATTATAATTCCTTTGTCGTGGTAGTTGTTCCAAGACTGACCAATATATAACCTTATTTGATGTGACCCAATATTGGGAAATTAATTTGGCAGATTCATTGAGAAATACGGGACTCACATTATTGTGGGGTTGAGCATTGGTGGCCAAGATGTGATTTTGGTTAGGCAAGACAAATCTTCCGACTTGGACCCTTTAAAGCTCAGAAAACATCTCTGTCAACTTGGACACCAATTATTTACAGGCACCTGCAACTTTACCCCAAAAACCAAAGACCAGAAGCAAAAGGTTCAAGCTAAGATAGCTAGCTACCCCCTTCCATGCTAATTTGCAATTCATTCATTTCTGTTTAAAGAAATGTTAAAAGTAACTTTAATTATTCGATTAGTTAATATTTACCTATTTATGCTTTGCATATAGGTACCACAGGCTTTCAATATCTTTGATCAAGAACCTTTTGCCTTCAATGGCTACCCCTCCATCAGTACCAAAGATGTCGGTCCAATTACATTTGACAATATATAATTGAATATGTGTGGCTATTACATGAAGGATTAAGATGATTTAAAGTGTATATTAGTGTGTACATAAAGGCTACAAAAAGAGTAACTAATAATTAGGAAGTGAACGGGGTTTTGGCTTTTTCAGGGAATCACTGTTACATGTTCAAAGAGAGGAGGTGACCCAGAAGCTTATAATAGCCATTGTGAGTGGCTTCCAACAGTTGCAGGAATGCCGGATGCCATTCATTTTAACTTCATTCCAATCACTTCTCTACTTGGTGGTGTCCCTGGCAAAGGTTTCTTATCACATGCCATCAATTTATACCTTCGATGTAAGTTATAGTTTAATCCATATATATATATATATATATATAAAACAAATCTTATCATTGATATGGGTAACTTCAATTTTAAAGACTGTTAATGAACCTTAGTGAAGATGGGTTTTTTAAATCAAATTCGTACTATAAATTTGCTTCAAAATTTCCGAAGTTACATATTCCTTTTTGAAACTTAAATTATATTCATGTGCTCCAATTTATATGTAATTTGCAGACAAACCCCCTTTAGCTGATTTAAGGTATTTTCTTGACTTCCAAGCGCACAAGATTTGGGCTCCCATTCACAACGACCTCCCGCTGGGTCCTTCACCGAATAGGGCTTCTTCATCACCAGCTCTTCACTTCAACCTGATGGGTCCTAAGCTTTATGTAAATACTTCTCTGGTACATCTAAATCTCTACTTTCTTAACCATAATCCCCCCCCCCCTCTTTTTCTTTTTATAAATATAGGAGCCTCTAGTTTAAAACTAAAAAAAAAAAAATTATTAATATTGAAATTCGAACATTAATTTACAGGATGATACCTTTTAAGCATGTTTGCATGAATTAATTGAAACTTTGAGTAAAATCTCTTTCTTTTTTATCATGATGATTATGTCACAACATATTTAACCAACATTAAATTAGTGCTAATGATTGTTAAATATGCCAGTGTTTTAACAAATTTCAATCTAAATGTTCATGTTTCATACCCTCGAAAATACTAGTAAGAATTAAGTGTTAGCTCCATATCATCAGGTCACAGTAGGGATGAGACCAGTCACTGGAATGCGCTTGTATCTTGAGGGCATGAAATGCAATAGGTAACAACAACAATCTATTAGTTATCAAAATTTAGTTTGGCAAGTGATTAAGTGGCATTTTTTTTTTCAAGTAAAATTCTGCTTTTCTTCATTTTTCAATTTAATCCCAGGCTTGCTATTCACCTTCAACATCTATCGGATCCACCAAAAACATTTGAAAACAAAATGGACGACACACATTACTGGCAAGCATCAGAAGATACTGCTGATGTTCGATTCTTCGAAGCTATTCATTGCAAAAAGTTTTCCCACATATGTTCAGCCCCGGTTAAATATAACCCAAAATGGGCTTCCGGCAAAGATTTTGTCTTCATTGTCACTGGCGCTCAACTTCATGTAAACAAACGCGATTCCAAGACAGTCCTCCATCTCAGACTGCTGTTTTCCAAGGTCAAGGGTTGTTTCCTAGTGCGGTCAAGTTGGGCGAAAGCCGCCTCTGGATTTTCCCAAAGGTCTGGAAGTTTACTTTCAGCCATAAGCCAATCCTTAACAGGCGGCAACCCTTTCAAACAAAAGGAGGTGGTGGCTAATGCTGTGGCGGACTCCGCCGTCTACCCAACAGGGCCACCGGTGCCAGTCCAAACACCAAAGCTATTGAAGTTTGTAGAAACCTCGCAATTGTGCAAAGGACCTCAAGATAGTCCAGGGTATTGGCTGGTTACGGGTGCAAGGCTGCAATTGGAGAAAGGTAAGATAAGTCTGCATGTAAAGTTTTCTTTGCTAAACATATATTAGGCAAAAAATTATTAATTGGGGATTAAATTTGATAGAGAAATTTGTATTTCAGTTTGTACTATTCTTCACCTTGGGGGAAGCCTTTTTCTTTCCTCCTATGCCACATGAAACCAATTTTAATGGGAAATTAAATGTGGCTGTGTTTGAAGCAAAAGAAAATATTCAAATATTTTTAATTGAATTAATTAATTGCTTATAGTAAAATTTTAGAATATCTAATTTACAAATTACAATTTCATTATTCCATTCTTTTTGCGTGTGGGTTCCTCAGCAAAACCATCGCGATATGAAAGCCCACTTTAAGCTGTTGCCAAATTTAGGCCCTGCCAGTGAGTTCTGGGCTGCAGATTTTAAAGCGGAGTTCAACAATATTATATTAGGTTGTTATTATCATATTCAACATTTTCTTTTGAATCATATTATTATATTTAACATGAAAAGAAATAGTTATAACATATCTTTATAACTTACATATATTTTTTGCCTAGTAGATTCAACAATCAGCACCCTCTCTGCTTCTTTGTAAGTATTCATGGGTTGAGTCAATCGTAATATACATTTTTTCAGTTTTCTATTCATGTTTAACTTGATTTAGGTTTGGGTCGGCCTGTAAATTAATTTTATTGCTTAAAAAATATAAAAGATATTTATATATTTTATAATTAAATTAAACTTTTTTTTTCACTCAACGATGATTTAAATTAATATAGACTGATCCAAATTAAAAATATATATATAAATATTCAGTACTAACCCATTTTAAATTGAACCTGTCCTACTTGATTCTCAAAGAAGTCTACTTTGTAGATTTGAAAATGACTTTATTAGCCTTTTTGCATTCACTTCTCGTTACCATGTATATTGATTGTGCATAAAAGTTATAAGCATACTTTTTGTTCTTTTTTAATTAGCTTATGTAATTAAAAAATTTATAATCAATGGATCAAATAATTATTTAAAAAGAAATTATGTTTCTTTTAAAAGTTTGAGTCGAATTTTTTCTAGGCTTGGACATCTATATATATATATATATATATATATAATTCACACTTCCTCAGAATTAGTATATTTCCTTAATGCGCTTGGATTAATTATGACCTTATAAAATATAAGATTTAGTCTCCACCTTTTAGTCTTAAATAAGGTCTATCAAGTTTAATTATTTAACTTATTTTATTAATACAGCAAATAATGCTTTCCAAGAAATATAGAAAATAATTTCCCAAACTAAATGAGCTAAAATGGTTAATGAACCATTTCCAGGTGCCAAAAATAATTATTATTTTTTTTTCATATTTTCCTTCTAATCTCAATTGTCCGATTACTCACAAATTGTATGAAAGTAATAAATAAAAACTGTGTATTTATTTATTGTAAATAGCTAAACAAGCAAACACTAACATTTCTCTATCTTTATCCCCGTTTTAAATCTCTCTCTCTCTTTCTCTCTTTATTTATTTTAGTTAAAAAGGAGAAAAATCATAAGTTCAAATGTTTTTAATAAAAGTGTTTATGAATCACATTTCTAACCTGCCAAGCCTTCCCTTTTCTAAAGTTAAGATAGAGTTATTATTGAATCTCTATTAGTATTATAATATTATACGAGTTCATCTTTCATACACTTATGATGAAATTTTTTTAATTTCATAAATTAAATTAAAAGATAATCAAATAATTTAAAATTTTCACTTACAATGCATTAACTAACTTCTTTTATTATATAAAGACACTCGTGCTTAAACTCTGCAATATGTGTATTGAAATTTTATTGATGTATTCTGTTACATTATAATTGTATTTAAAATATTTTATAATTTATATAATTTTATACGTTAAAAATTTTTCATATAAATTTTAAAATATATATTTATATTATGTATTTAATATTTTAATTATACATAAAATTATTAAAACTACTCAAATTATATTTACAGTATGGATACACGGTGTGCGTGGGGGAAAAATAAAGAATTTTGGTTGCAGTAAAAATTCCAAGACACCATCGTTGATGAAGCAATCACCAAATCAGAAATCACACTGTTCACGTTGTGCAGGTTCTCCATGTCAGCCCTACTTATTAAAAGACTGAGCTATATCTATAGTTATATATATATATATTATATAGCCTGAGATATTAATACTTCACCAGTCAATTAAATTATTACTACATACTTCTTGTCTGTCTGTCTCCTTTTAAGAAATCAAGCAGGAATTTTAGAAGACAAAAAAAGGAGTAGTTTTTCCAAACTCCAACATTTGAAGCCTAATGGTTTCCTAGGGTTTCCAGCTCAGTTGCCTCGTTTATCTCCATTTTTCACCTTTTTTTTAAAAATATTTTATAACGTTGGGTAATTCTTTTCTTTTGATTATCCTCGACAGGCCTATTCTGAGCTATCTGTAGCTGATCCAGTAGAACTGCCTTGCAACAACTCTTATTCTAACTTTCACTCATCATCCTGTTCTCGGACTTCGATTATAGGCGTAGATATGTAGATTTACATATTGGTTTTTTAGTTTTTAATACTCATATTTAATATATTATATAATTTTAAAATTTTAATGATTAATATTATATAAGTTTGATATTATTATATTTATATTATATTATATTTTGTAATTATTATTATCTGTCCATGTGATTACTGTTTCTCATGCATCATGGCTCAAGAACATAGGCCATGGACAATTTTTTTTACCAACAACAATGCTTGATTTATACGAAGTTTACATTTTCAAGAGATATTCTGCACTCTGCACTAGTGAGCTGCCATTGTGTTCAACCGGATATCAATAAACTGCAAAGCCTGCATGGTTTTCCACTATAATTGGTTGATGGAACATTGAAATACTTTTATATCCTTAACAACGAGATATATCGTCTCTAAAACACTTCTGCAATGATTTTTCTTTTTCATCGTTGTTAGCTTGTTGCCCCTACTTTATTAAAGATATTATGCAATTATTTTTTATCATATGGTAAATGATTTTAAAATAAATTTATTGGGTCGCGAGGAGAAGCTGAGTTGAGCAATGAGATACTTAAACGGCAAATTCTTGATTTCTACTGTTATGCAACTTTCATGTACCAAATGTGGTAACAGACTTAATTTGTAACTAGGACCTTATGCATGTCTTGGGTTGGGGCTTGACTGATTTACTTTTGATGTTTAATTCATTGATTGTATGCATTTGTTCTCTAAGCCAAATTGGCTAGAAACGCTATGATTTAGTAGCACCTTGCTGCCTCTTTTGGATAATAAATTATATGCTTATAAAATATATATATATATATAATTGTCTAAATTTCATGTCAACAACCACTTATTTAATTGCAGAATTTCACACACAGATATACCTAATAACTTCTTTGTAACAAAATTTTAATTAATTGCAAATCATCTTTAGTACCAAAATTTATTAGTAAACACAAATATTTTGTAGTTATAAATTTTTTTTGAATGATTTAATTAATTTTAAAATCATTGTGGTTGAAAAATACACAATGTTAATATTTTACATTATATATGATGGTTATATTACTTTCGCATTTATTTAAGGATTATACATTGTCAGTATATAATCTTACACATTGTTAGTTATAAAAACAATAACATTTTATCAGCAAAGAAACATGAAATTTTAAAAAATTTTAAAAAATATAAATAGTTATATTTTATAATAAGTGGTATTATTACATTTATTATCAATGTATTAAATATAAATATTTTATTTAAATACAAAAAAATTTAAAAAAAAACTCACACAATTACTTATAAAAATACTAATTTTGAGCAACAGTACATTTATTATCAATTACAATCTTTAAATATTTGAAAATGTTAAATTATATTTTTAGGGAGAAACATAAAATTAATGATTTTTTTAATTTAGTAAAAATAATATATTAAATATAAATTTTTTAAATTAAAAAATAAATAACCTTCCATAAATGTTTATAAACATAACCCTTAGAATTTTTAATACAACTCCCTTTAATGCATCAATATTTGTGAAAGATGACAAGTTGTAACCCTAAAATAAGCTAGAGCTATATGCCTAGCTTATAGCTAGCTAGTTAGGGGTGATATGTAGTGTAGGGAGTTTATTAAAATGTTAATGAACAGTTGGCCATATTCCTCAAGAACATGGGTAAATACGGTTTACACAGATTGGTTGCGGCTTTCCTGTCATATTACCAGAAAAAAAAAAAATTAAAGTTGAGAAAAATTGAATTAATTGACTTTACTTACGCATGCCTAATAAAAAGATTGGCGTCGATTACCCACCACTAATTTTTTTAATTAAATAGATGCTTTTATTTAGAATCTTTTGTACTACTAGTTACTTTTTTATGTAAGTTTCCGAGCATTGATGAATGGTCTTTCTTCTTGCTTTCTTCTTTGGTATTCTTAGGGTATAAATTCTTCTTTAATTACCTTTTCTTTTCTTTCCCTTTTCCTATAAAGGTTGCTTTTTCGTCTCACATTAAAACAGAAAAAAAAAAAAAGAAAAAAGAAAAGGAATTATGCAAAAAGCAGTAAGGAAAAAAAATTGTCAAAGTCATGGAATTTAAAAAATTATTTTTATATTAATAATTATATATTTTATATTAAATATAAATATAAATATAAATATTATTATTATTATTATTATTTAAATAATATTTTGAGTTGATCCAACCTATAAATACTTTTTAATTAAAGTAACGGAGAATGCTTTTTGCTTCTTGTTGTTATGGCTGATCTATCATTATGCAACTATTTTATAGAGGAAATAATTGCAGAAAATTTTAGAGCAACAAAACAACAAAAAGAATATCCAATAACATTTATATAAGATTATTATCTTGCACACTATAGTAAGTTTAAAACTGTTTTGTTTATTAATCAATATGAAGATTTTTTTTTCTTTAATTTGCCCATGAAATCGGATTCCTCCTCTAACTTGTACAAACTACAAAACAAGCATTGCTCGGTGGTGCTCAAATTGTCATTTGTTAAGAGAAAATATATATAATTAAAGTATATATACTTATCGCCTTTTTTTTTCATCTTTTTGACCAAAATTCTATAAATAATCTCTTGTTGATGCTAATCTCTAGTGTATGATCTCGACGCGAAAGATTTAGCAACCTATCTATTTCGAATATAATGGACCAAATTTTTTTTTTTTTTTTAAAAAGAAAACCTAGCTAGCTAAGGGTTGACTGCAGAATGGTACTGGACCATTGCCAACAATGCACCAATTTATAAAAAACCTCACAGCCAAGCTATAGGATATAAGAAAATTTAGAAAAATATAATTGGAGAATTAGTTTCATAGTCGTTGGCTTGAAAGCGTTTGGGTTGGACCCTAGGGAGTTTTCTTTTATATAGATATATATATCCCTAGAATTTAATTTATTAGCTTTTAGTTTCGCAATAATAAGGAATTCCATAGTAGCTAGATATTTATAATTGAACTACCAAGTTCGGACTTACTGATTAATTGTTAGTTGACCCTTTTCTAGCTTGCATGGTTGCATTTGAATTATGTGACCATAAAATGGAGTTGTATTGGGTTTAAAAAAGAATCCTTGGAGCAGATATACATTAATTTTAGCCCTTATTTAGTGTTTTTTTTCCTAAATTAACAATATTGTTGTTGTCCTTTTTTTTTTTTTTTTCTATTTAGGATAACGATGACTGAGTATTAGCTCAATACTATTGATAAATTTTGGAGGATATGAATTCAAAAAAGCTTAGGCATGTAATATCTTCTCATAAGATGAATTACATAGATAGGGTTTGGGAGGTTATGATTAAATTAAGAATCTAATAAGAAAAAGGAGAATAATTAAAAGCATCTTAAACTAAACTAAAATTTATAGCATTGGGTGGATGAAATTTTTTTTTTTAAAAGAATAATATTATATTTTAAATATAATAAGTTAAAACTTTTACTAGTTTTTTAATTGATAGTTAATTTTTTAAATTAAAGATATTTTAAAAAAAGAGTAGGTATACTGGTGGTTATTTTTAAAATTAAAAGACCTACATACCTCTAAGTTTATTTTATTTTTATAACTTTAATTCAATTTTTATGTAATTTATTTAATTGAATCCATTAGTATTAATTGACATGAGATATTAAATTCAGTTACACGCTTTAATAATATATCCTGAACTTTGTCATTCCCATTAAATCATCTTTGCCTAATCTTACTAATTGATTTTTAAAATTTAGTTTTACAACAATATATACATATATATATATATGTATATATAAAATAAAAATTTGAAATCCCTCACAAAAATATATAACACTAATTAATTTTTAAGAAATTCATTCAAATTTCAATATATACGAAATCTAACAAAGACATTAATTTCGAACATACTTTGCCATAAAGAAAAAAAAAAACATGAGTTTGTTTTGAATTTGATTATTTAAATATAAGTTACTTTATGTATCCATATATATAGACAAGTAGATCATCGAACACGATTAAATTTTTATCTTTATATATATAAATTAAATATTTGATTATACTTATGTTTGTTTAGATTTTAATTAATTTGAGCCATTAGCTCTATACACAAAAATTATGTATGTAGCCTTTTTATTAGCATATAATAACATTAATGTAAAAAATCAATAAAGTATGCATTCCTCCATTATGGTAAGCTAGCATGCATGCATATGTTACCCACGACCTTCATATGCGTTCCTTTTTCTTTTTCCCTTTTTTTTTCCCCTCAAATTCTATATGTTGGAAACAAATCTCACTAAACCTTGTTCATCAACGAATACTGTCTCCAGGCTACAGTCATGGCAAAGATAGCGACTGATCCTTCGCTACTCATCAGTGGCGGTGAAGGCGTAAGACGACCACTTCCAGATTCACTCCACGTTAACGGTGGCGATGGCACTTACAGCTACACCAGAAACTCCTACTACCAGGTATGTATGCATATATATATATATATGTATATATCTTTCAGTTTTCTGATGCATTAAATTAGTTTTCTACCATTGATCCACTGCCTCAATTATAAATCCATTGACATCGATTATATGCAAGCATTGTATGTATAGCCAGTTTCTCCTCAAAGCTGGTCTAAAATTATGATAATTTGTCTTTTTTTTTAACATTTAAAGCTGGTCCAAAATTATGATAAATTTAAACCCGATACACCCTCCACGGATTTACACTATCCTTGCAGATGATTTACAGAACTAAAGCATCTATAAGACTAAATCTTTATGATGAAAAACTGTATATACATAAACTCTCTGAAGATGAAGATGCGGTCAGAGTTTTGTTAGTGATTACCCCCTTCCTTTAATACTCATAGTTGACTGATGATTTGCAGAAACCATAGCCATTGCTCGGTTTAATGCAAGATTCTTTCTCACGCTCGTTGGGCCCCTATTTAACCCTATATACATAATATTGGGAAATGTTAACCACAACTGCCAGCCACAATGATTACAAAAAAAATGGTAATTAATGTAATTTTTTTGAGTAAAATTAATGTATTTAACATTAATATTTTTTTTCCTAAAATCATTGTTAAATAATTCTTAATTGATGTTTATACTCTTTAATGATGGCGCGGCACCAGTTAAGTATATATTCTTAGTATACAACCTAGATCCTAGAGTAGAAATGCTTCAATTTAAAACCAGTCAATGTGATTTTTTTTCTTTTTGAAATTTTTCTCTTTCTAATGAATGAAGAATTGAAGATGAAAAAGAAATAATTAACAGTAAGACTTTCTTTCAAAACCTTGAAAGATTAATAGAAAAAACCAATCATCTCCACCTTAATGTTTTATTTTCAATCTCTACCTTTGAAACTCAATTTTTGAATCCCTGACCATTTAAAAAGTGATTCAAATTTATCGGTTTGGTCAATCAAATTATGTGTGAATTCGTTTATATATCATATTAATTAATTAACTTCCCCCACCCTTATTGACTTCGATAATATGGGTTACAATCGGCAGAGATTAGCTGCAAATGTGGTTAAGGAAAGAATTAATGAAGTAATTGCAATGAAGCTTGATGTGGAAAACCTCTCTTCTAGATCAAATACAATTTGTATTGCAGATTTGGGATGTGCAGTTGGACCAAATACCTTCAATGCCATGCAAGATATTCTAGACTTTATAGAACACAAGTACAAGCTCCAATGCCCAAAATCTAAAACGCTTGAATTCATGGTGTTTTTCAATGATCAACCCTCCAACGATTTCAATACACTCTTCACCTCTCTTCCTCGGGAAAGGCCATATTTCGTGGCCGGCGTGCCCGGCTCTTTCCACCGGCGATTGTTTCCGGAATCCTCCATCCATTTCGTGCATTGTTCGTATGCACTCCATTGGCTTTCGAGGGTGCCGGAAGAGTTGTTAGACAAGGATTCTCGTGCATGGAACAAACGGAGGATTCATTACACAAATGCCCCCGACGAAGTCGTCCAAGCTTACGCATCTCAATTTGCTAAGGACATGGAGGAATTTCTGGATGCTAGAGCAAAGGAGATTGTGATTGGTGGGATGATGATCATGATCATGCCTGGAATTCCCAATGAGATGCCTTATTCTCAGCTGGCCGCTAGTCACATGTATGATTTTATGGCATTAAGCTTCATGGATATGGCAAACGAGGTAAGCGCTATATTAAAAACATAAATATTTTTAATACTACATTTTAATGAAAATACCATCCAATTTTGGAATATATTTTAAAGATCTCATTTGGACATGACTTGATCTAACATTACACATGAAAATTTGAACGTTTAAAGGCGATTATAACTTCCATAAGACCATCCCATTGTTTAATTAATTTAAAATCAATGAAAAATAGGAATTTGAAGAAAAAGATTTATGATTTAACAGTTTGATGTCATACCTCAATTCAAAAATTAAAGAATCATAATTAATTCAAAAGGCCTTCTCCAATTCACATTTAAAATAAAATTATAAGGTAAAAAAACAGAGCTAATAATTTTCTTTAAGGCTTGAGCTTTTTTAAATAAGGCTTAAAATGACCAAATATATTTTAATACAGGGATTGATAAGTGAAGATGAGGTTGACTCATTTAACTTGCCGATATATACTCCCTCACCGGAGGAGATGGCTTCTGTGGTTGAGAAAAATGGGCATTTTAGCATCGAGAGTTTGGAGTTAACCAACCCTGCTTCCTTGGTCGATGGTCCAGTCGATATAAAAGCTTGGGTGATCCATGTAAGGGCAGCAATGGAGGGAATGTTCACCAAACACTTTAACAGTGATACCATCGACGAAATGTTTCATCGACTGACCCAAAAACTATCCATGTTTTCTGAACTAGTGGAATCTGGCTACAAGGAACGAACTCAGCTCCTGGTTGTTCTGCTCCGAAAGTGAGATTAGTCATCGATGCAACGGACCAATATTATTGATGCAATGATTATTAAATTTAAAAAAAAAAACATCTTTGTTTATTTTCAAATGACAAAATCATAAAGATGAGTCTGAGCCTTAAAACGAATAATATCTTGTACTAAATCTAGTTTCAATAATCTTTATATCAACATTGTTGATAATTAAACTAATTATATCTATCTTAGTTAATTTTTAACTTGTGTTTGTTGTTGTAGTTATTAAAGTATTTATATTTATCTTAATGAATTAATTTCTAACTTGTGCTTGCTCAAGTCCTTAATACTGAAATGCTAAATTTAATGGTTACAATTTTAAATCTTATTAGGAAGGTTTTGAGAGAAGGAAGAATGAGATTATATATTTTATAATCAATAATCAATAATCAATAAATATTTCATATGTATTAAACGAAAATTTTATGTTGGTTCAATTCACGCATGATTGAAAATCCATAACCGAATCGATAGAAAAGCTCTTGATTTTTTTAATTATTTTTATTCAAAATTATTTTGTAACTAATAAGACTTCTTATATCATTAAATCAAATGCATATTCACAATAAATACCTATTATTTTAATATTTAATATTAAAATCATGTAATATTTATTTATTTTTAATTAAACCAATCGATCTAATAAATTAGACTAATTAAACTATTAATCAAATATCTTACTAATAAGATCTTCGATCTTACTAGTTTGTAACTAACATGCATCATTTATTTTTAAAATAATTTAGGTATTTAAAATAAAAAAAAAAAGCGTATGAAAATTTAAATATACAACGGGAATTGCCTCAATTCAACATTACTTTTTTCCTTTAGCTACATGCCCTTTGAGCTTAATCAACAAAACCTAGCTACCTCTCCTAGCCCCAGCATCTTTTTATTTTATAATTTTAAAGATCTCATATCCGAAACTCAAGGACCACACCCGAGATAGGGCCACGGCCTTCCATTTATTTTGTGAAATAAAAAGTACCATAATTTTGGACCAACATTAATCTAATATTATCTAATTTAATCTTTTATTTATACAAAATTTGAAGATGTTCTTTCGTTAACTAATTTCTAATTAGTTAATATAAATATGCATTTGACAACCAAATGGATCCATATATATCAATGTTGCTCAAATTGATTGCAAATTTAATAATCTTATGTCTCAATCAAATATATATTGTGGTCCTTAACTCAAGATGCATGCATTCAATATGTAAATGATTGTTTTATAGAAAAATAATTTTTTTTATGCACGAAAAAGTACAATAAATTGACTTTATTTTTTAAAAAAATAAGAGAAAAGGAGGGAAAGGGATTGCATATATATATATATATATGTAAAAATTATTTTTGCATTTGGTAACTGGGAAATAGTGGATTAAAGGAGAAAAACTAATGAATAAATGGATTTCTACCTTTTCATAATCACAAAATTAACTTTTTTTCCCTCTTGTATATAAAAAAATTATAAATATTTTTAATTATAATTTTACGTTAATTTTCTTATTTTTCATTTATATTATTGTACTAAATTTAAGGAACAAAATAAAGGTAAATCCCTTCATTTTATTCCTTCTCTTCTCTTTTCCTTTTCCACCTCCTTATTGTTAGGTTAGGTTAAATCTATCTATCTATAGCTATTTAAATTTTAAAATTGAAATGGCATTAGGGTCACCCTTGGGCCCATGATTATAACTTTGCGTTTAATTTATATAAGTAGACATATATATATATATATATATATGAGTGATTGCTAATACATATTCGCATGCATATATGATCTTCACATAGTGCTCTACCCTTTATATATATATGTATATATAGATCAGAGCAAATTATAGTCACTCAATTTTTTTCTCTATAGTGATCTAACAAAAGAATACTCAGAGAGAGAGAGAGAGAGAGGGAGAGAGAAAGAGAGAGTGACAGAGAGGATGGCAACTTTGGTGTCTAATTCACTCGCAAACAAGAGTAGCGATAAGGTATCAGTGAATTCACCGACGCAGGTTATTGGCGGACATGGAACTAACAGCTACTCCAAGAACTCCTCTTACCAGGTGTAACAATATAACCCCGCATTAATATTAAAAAAGAAAAAAAAAAAATTTTACGCACGATTTGGGTTCAAAATTTCTTCACTATATCATTAAAAGAGCATATGCCCACATTAATTTGTTTAAATTCATATACATTTCGTCCGTGTAGGATTAATGTTTAATGATTGAGTTCTTTGATATAAATGCATGATTAATGTTTAATTTGGATTAAAACTTAGTTGTAAATCGTGGATCATCCAAAATAAAGTATAAGTGATTATGATGTGTACTATAAATAAGTAATGAACAAAAAATTAATTAGTAGAAAGGATTTAAACCCCTAGCCTTCATTAGTAATAAATTAATAAAGAAAAAAAATTAATGACATTGATGTAATTATCTTAGTAATATACGTGGATGTTTTGAGAATAGGGCGGTCTCTTTATAGTTTGGAAGCATGGCCTCCACAATTTTTGAAAATTTACTATCTATATATATATATATATGTTTATATGTGTTTATATATAAAATATAATTAAACAGGCCTCCTAAAAGTAAAATTTATATTTATTTTGTTTATAATTTAGTTTTATAAATTAAAATTTATAAACAAATATAATTATTTACCTTGGTAAAAAAAAATTTATATTTTTAATGCATTATATATTTATCTTTTAATAGCCTATCAAATAAATATATTATATTTTTATCTTTTAATTGTTGGTTAAGCTTAATATAATATTTAAAAAAAAATTAACTTTTTTATCTTTATATTTCGCCCTCCAAAAAATTGTTGACTAGCTCCGTCCCTGTTTAAGATTAATCGTTTTGAAGTCTTAGTTCCATATGTTATATATAAGGTATTTGTTAATATAGGTTGGCTATTGAATATACTCCCTCCCATCTCTTTAAAAAAGAAGTCCTGATTTTATGTATATAGTAATATAAATTTAATTTTTTTAATATTGCTCTACTTTACTTTTATCATCAAAAAATAAAAATGATTGAAATTATAATTTTATATATAAAAAAGTAAGTGTTTTAAAATGAAAAAGAATGGGACGAAAAGAATATTTGATTTTGTGCTTATGAAATTATGTATTTCGTTAATTTGAAATCATGTGTTATATATCGCAACGAAAAAGAAAGAACGTTTAAAGGAAGGACTTCTATTGGATCGATATTGATTAAAATTAATATATCCTATTTGCAGAGATTAGCAGCAAATATTGCGACAAAAAAGATTGAGGATGCAATTATGATGAACCTAGATGTGGAAACCTTCTGTTCCACTGCAAATATAATTCGTCTTGCAGATTTTGGATGTGGGGTTGGTTCAAATACAATAAGTTCTATGCAAGATTTGATAGAAATTGTAAAGAAAAAGTATATGTCTCAGTGTCCTACGTCTGATCAAATGCCTGAATTTCAAGTGATTTTCAATGATCAAGTCACGAATGATTTCAATACCCTCTTCAAATCTCTCCCACAAGAAAGGGAATACTTTGCAGTTGGGGTTCCAGGTTCTTTCCATAATCAAGTATTGCCGAAATCATCTCTCCATTTAGCCCATTGTTCGTATTCGTTGCATTGGCTTTCTCGGTTGCCGAAGGAGTTGCAGGACGAGCGTTCCCCTGCATGGAACAAAGGCAAGATTCACTACACCAGTGCTCCACGGGAAGTTCTATTGGCGTATGCGACTCAGTTTGCCGAGGATTTAGACAATTTCTTGAGTGCTAGAGCTCAAGAGATTGTATCGGGGGGAATGATGGTAATTGTTGGTTCAAGTATTCCCGATGGGATGCCTTACTCTCAAGTTGTAAATGGTTTAATGTACGATTGCATGGGATCCATTCTCATGGACATGGTGAAAACCGTAAGCAAAACCCTTTTTTTACATACCGAATGCACAACGTTACGATCATTGTTCTGCTATTTCAACTCTTTTTGCTGCCGATATTTACCTTCGATATATACCTTACAGGGATCTATTAGTGAAGCTGATGTCGACGCATTCAACTTACCTATATATGCCTGCCCTCCGGATGAGTTCACCGAGGGAGTGGAAAGAAATGGATTGTTCACAGTGGAGATGATAGAATTGATGAACCCTGCACCATGGCTAAAAGGTCCGATCGACATCCCTGTATTCGTGAAACATGTAAGGGCTGCAATGGAGGGAATGCTCAGCAAACATTTTCCACTCGAGGCTATTGATGAATTGTTCGACCAGCTTGTCCTAAAACTCTCAGAGATTTCTCAGCAAATGGAGTCGTGTTACAGGGATGGGCTTCAGCTACTTGCCATACTAAAACGTAAATAAATTAACGATTCATTTCGATAAACGGTGGGAATCTTTAATCTTTCCTGTTACATCATCATATCGTTTTGACAACAAACGATACTATAAAAAAAAACTATCATCACGCATCCAAGTGCACCTAGATTCAAATTTCTTGAATTTGTTTGGTGTTTGAATGGATTGCAGGTTAATGGGCGTATGTTCTGTGATTGTTTTCATCTATAATAATTATAATTGCATGTTCTTTTTTTATAATTTTTGGATATGTCATTTTCTCATTTCACTTTTTATTTAGTGGAGTTGTTGTACCTAATGGTGAAGAAAATAATATTTTTTATTATTAATATTATTTGCATATATTTATGAAAAAAATTCAGATTGCATTTTAATTTGAAAGCTTAACTCCTTAGTTAGCTAAAACTTAGGTTGTTAATGTTTTTATAAAATTGAAGCAATCATTTAGCTGAGAGATCGTTACGATTTGCGTGTATTTTTTTTGTTATATAAAAACTGAATTCAAATCTTTTATAAAAAAAAATTGATTTTTTTTAATGACTTCAATTTGCTGTCTATATTAAGGATGACAATATAATTAACTATCGAAACTTATCCAATCCGATTATATAAAGTTCGAATATGTTAAAATAATTTTGGACGAGTTTAAATAATAATTTTAATATTATTTTTGGTTTGAATAAATATAAATGTAAATTTCGGTTATTCAAATCTCGTTGTTTAATAATGATATTTGAGTAAAAATTAAATCGATGGACTTGCAAAGAGTCTCGAACCAGGGCAGGGATTTCGGCCATTCCAAGGTTCCATCACTTCAAAACCGCTTTATAAAATTATTAAAAAAATAATAATAATAAAACAAAATAAACCTGGTGCTCTTCAGCCCAAATTCACCCATTTCAAGCAAAACCCACCAAAAACCAATTAGCTTTGAAAAATCAAATCTCAATGTGTCAAGCGTGAGACACATGGCATTAGTTAATAAGTGATGGAAGGAACAAAAACTTTTGAGATTAATATGTGACTTTTCGAAAGTTTAGGAATTGTTGACATCTCGGAGATGGAGAACTGAATGTTCGTTGATTTGGGTTTTTGTAAGAGAAAAAAGAAAATTAAAGAACGTCGGAATTTAATTTTTGAAGTATATTTTGATATTTAAGTTAATATTCAAAAAAAAAAAGATTGAAGTGAATTGCTATGAAATTAGAAGATTAATCTTTGTTTGAACCATTTATACTTATTTAAATAATTTAAGTAAATGTCACGTATCTTCTATTCATTAAAATTTAGTGGTTCGACCGAATAGATAATTTTTTTACAATAGCTAAATCTTGACGTGACTTCTGAGACTAGCTAGGCAGACTCCGCGTATTCTAACTTTTACGAATCACATATGCTATTAGCTTTTCCTTTAGTTAGAATGTTGCTATGGCCAGGCCTCTATCAGAATAATTTAAGCCATAATTTCATTAAAATGATTTAATTATACTGATTATTTTAGGTCATTATTAGATTAGCATTATATATATAATATATAATTGGGATATCTTCAAAGGATGCGAATCATGCCGTTGAGGATCAGCCGAACACCACCATGGCCGTCCTTGTGTCAATCTATTTTATTGACTAATCGCCTCGGGAAATCATTCTTGTTGGGGGCTAACCCCCTCTTGCTTTTGAGTAGGCGTTTTTATGACCAAGGAAGGTCTAAAGCCCAATTGAGGGAGGCCTAGTAATCAACCTCTCTCTCACCCACATTGGTCTTAGGCATATACCAATCCAATCTAGACATTCATTATGTTAAATAAATGATTCAATTTGTGTATATTTATGAATAAATTTATTTATAATTTATTATTTTATTATAATTTAATAATAAAATTAATTTATGCTTTATTTCATTTATTTATAATACTGAATTTATTTTATTATTTTTATTTAAAATTGAAAAAAATAATATCAAAATGAAAAAGCTAAAATTACCTAAACTTAAACTCTAAGAGTTTGTTTATAATTTATGAACATACTTTTAATTATTTGAAATCATATTTGATTATATATTGTTGAACATTTTTATTTAATGCTCATGAATAATTTCATTTAATTTAAATGAAATGAGCTTGAACCGAGCTCAAACAAACCTATTAATTAACAAATTGAACTCAAACATAATTTTAAAAATTTTAACAAAAAACAAATCGAATACAAATAAATTCAAAAATAAATCAATAAACATTAGAAAAAAAAAAAACTTATTTGTTCATGTCTAACTCATTTACAACCTACCCACCATGCTAGACAGACCTAAACCCAAAGAAGTCGGCAGTCCCCATGATCCCTAGTTGATTGATTTTTAGCCAACAAAATTTAAGATAAGAGCTTTTGACTTTTATGAGCAAAATTTCCCATTTTTTTCTCTCATTTTAGCTTTTCATCGGATTTTTATTTTTTTAATTTAAGAGAATTGTCAATGCTATTTATAATTGTATGGAGGCCATTCCATGGTATAAAATTTATAAGTGATTGGTGACACCCCCAATTTTAGGAGTCAATCCCTCCATTATTACATGAAGATTCTCATATTATCAATTTCAATATATGCTATCAAGATTCACTCAATTTTAAAAGATTTTAAGCCATCAAATAAGAGTTTAGGAATGTGATGACTTGATCCATCTCATTAGCTAGTGGGTTTAATTTGACCTTGTAAGACATTTGTGGCTAAAAGGGAAAAACATATATTATAATAGAGCCTATATTGGGTCATGTAGGGTTTGAAAAAAAATAATTTTTTTAGTTTTATAAAAAATTAAAAGATTATTATCTTCTATTTAAACAATCTTTTGGATGTTAAAAACTTAAACTTTACATTAAAGTCTCTTGAAAAAAGCAATAATGAAATGATAATAGAAAATTTTAATAAAATTTTTAAATAATCAAAATTATCTTTTTCCTTTTTTCCATTAGTTCAAAAAAATTAATGATAAAAATGTTTCTCATGTAATTGAATGTTCAAATTGATATCTAAACTTTGAAAAAGAGTAACATGATAATTGAATTATTAAAATATTTATAATTTAATACTTGAATTTACATCGTTAATTAAAAATAATAAATTGGTTTTATCTAATTAAAAAATAGCATGTGTAATGCAAAGGTATGAAATTAAATTTTAAGTGGTAATTATCTTATCGAGAAAAAAGTTATATTTATAAACGAAACTAAAAAAACTAAAATAAAACCTGATTTAGGGAATAAAAAAAGCTTAAATCTTCTCTATTTTAGAATATAAAAAATAACTCTTTTTTCATCAAAATCACTGCAAATTAATTATTGGTTAATGAAATTGTTTCATAAATATTACAGAGGAAAAATTAAAAAAAATTATATTATAAGAAATAAATCATATTTAACCATAAAACACTAATAATTACTTTAAGTTCGGATTAAGGGTTTTTAGGTTAAATAATAATTTAATAAAATGTAATTTACCACCCAATTTTTTTTGGATCAATGATGGTATAGCACGTGTAGTTTGATGTTGAATTTTTTTTTTCATGAATTATAAAATCATTGGACCAGACGAGTAACCATACCCTTCCACCTATCTAATTGCACTTGAGTGTATTGCCAATGGTCAATGGTAAGTATATTTATTCTTTGTTTAAAAAACAAATCAAAATCCATTTTCCAAAATAATAATAAAAAAGAGCATGATCTGAACTTTATTTGCAGCTCTCAAAATCAAATCCATACAAAGCTACTATCCCAGTTTTTGAAATTACTTGAAATTGACTTTGATATGGATCCAAAGTGAATGTATTAAATCACGAATATAAATTAATTGACTTGAACGTGAATATTAATATTATTATCTTTAAAATTTTATTTACTTTGGTCATATGCATGCCAAAAATTTATCAATATATAAATTTCGAGAATACAACAAAACTCAATAATTGATTATGTATTACACTGACAGAATTAATTCACTGAACAATGTGCAACAAAATTATCGAACTTTGATAAAAAAATTTCTATAGCAAAACCTTACAAGAAAATCTGAGAAATTTAAATATGAGAAAAATAAAAATTGAAAAGATTTAATTATTTTTTTTAATAAGAAAAGCACATAATTTGTGTCGAAACAAACATATTTTATCCAAAAAGTAGATGGAATTCCACCGCACTTTATTTTGAAAATGTTTAACGATGAAAATTTACCAAAACTAGGCTTCAGAACGTTGGTTCACTGTATCTATTTCTTGGGGGAAAAAAAAGGGCAAAACCAGAGCTAGTTGAAGCTTTGGTTGGCAATGGTGTCGGTTAAAGTCCAAATATTCTTTTCTTTTCATTTGCGTTTTATATGGATCACTTTAGGACATGTCATGGACTTAGATTTTCAATATATTCTTCCATAACATATAGAATATATTATATAAAATAATTATCTTATTATATATTTATACTTTTATAGTCAAATCTATTAGAATTGCTTAAAATATTTGCAAAAAGAAAAAAAATGTAAAAGCATAAATTCCATCTATAAAATCGTGTTGTGGTAAAATCATTTTGAAAATGATTTCCATTAAGAAAAAGGGGATGCCATGTGATATAATCCATCAAATGTGAATCATAGGAATCCAATAACATTATGATTTGCCCAAAAAGTTTACTGTTTTTGAAGGTCAAAATATGCATTTCTTTTAAAGATTCTCTCTTAAACAAGAACAAAATTCAAATCAAGCAAACACAAGGTGTACAAGAATTATTGGAGTGTACTAATTAGGGTTAAACAATTTTATTCTTTTATAAATTAAAGTACAATAAATCTCCCTTTCTAGCTTCCAAATCAACCCTAAGCCCTGCATTCAAAATAAAAATAGTTTATATTATATATAAACTAATGTCCAGATTAAATAATTAAAATCTATTAGATTTTGATTTCTTTTTTATATAAACGAGTCAAGAAAAAAAATTATAATTATTACAATTTAAATTTTAAATATAATAAATATCATTTTTTTTAAAAAAAAATAATTATATAATCGAATTATACTGAGCTTTAAGGTTCAATGGCTTTTGAACTTTCAGTCAAATCAAAACTCAATGAATAAGTTTACAATAAAAAAACATGTTTTAATGGCTTGGCTACTATATGTCAATTATTATTTTAATAGTTAAAGTTACTTTACAGGAATCACGTTCCAATTCTAGAATCGAATTAAATAATATAATATTATGAATAATTATTTTATGTATTGATAATGAAGAGGTAACACGTGTTTGTAGTATATATTTTAAAAAAATAAAAAATAATTAAATGGACACTTTTCATCTCATGCCATGAATTTCGTGAAGTTTTTTAGGGTCGGTGTATGAGATAATTATTATAATATTATTATTTATTTTATATTAAAAAATTATATATATTAAAATTTAAAACCAAACTTATCGAATATTATTTTTTTAAAATATCTATATGAATCAATAGAGTTAAAGTTTGGATTCTTTTAGAGCCTATTTAAACACAAGCAAGTTGGCTTAGCAGGTTATCAACCAAGTAGAATTTGTCTGTACTTATTCAAAAGCAAAACACAGTGTCGCTATGGCATTGCTGCTATTCTTGTTTCTCGCTAACATTCTAACAATTTCAGAGGGATCATCGGAACCGGATGTCCACCACCAAATCCACCTTCTCCGGCCACAATCCGGTGCCGGAGGAAACGTTGTACCTGGTTTGTCGTGCCTGAGTTGGCGACTTGGCGTCGAAACCAACAACATCATGGGGTGGACCGTTCCCCAAGAGTGTGAAGATTACGTAGGTCACTACATGTTAGGTGATCAGTATCTGAAAGACTCCAGAGCGGTGGCTAATGAGGCGATTCTATACGCTCAAAGCCTGAAGCTGGGTGGAGACGGCAAGGATGTTTGGATCTTTGACGTAGATGAGACTTCCCTCTCCAATTTGCCTTATTTTGCTGAGCATGGATTCGGGTATGTAATAAAGCAATGCAAATTAAAATGATTAAAATTGTTGTAATGTATTACTTTTTTTAATGTTTCAAATATTTATTCTTTTTTAGAATAAAAACCTTGTTAAAAAATATTTGTATACATAGTGATATAATGATATTTCCTTAATAAATAAACATAAAATTTTAATTTTTTTTACAAATAAATATAAATAATTATATTTTTAATAAGTAATATCAAGAAATTTCATTGTAAATTTACGTGACAAAAATAATAAAATAAATCGTGACACGACGTAAAACATTTTCTATTTTTAAACTTGTTTTTAATATTTCTTTTTTTAAAAAAAGAATAAAAATGAAACTTCATTTTTGAAACCAAATACTAACCAAATCTCTTACCTTTTTTAAATATATTTACAATTATTTTCGTGATTCTCACTTTTTATATTAAGATAATAAAATATCATATTTATAAAAAAAAGTAATATTATATTTACAAAAAATTTAAAAAAATTCTTAAATTTTTTTTTTGAAAGTCAATGAAGTATTTACATCATGGATGGAGAAAATAGTATTTAATATGTCTGAAAGCAAACCTTTATGTATCTTATATTTACTACTCAATTCTCCCATCTGGAGGCCTACATTATTTACATTTAATATACTTTAATAATAGGGTGATACTTCATTTATCTTTTTTTTTTTTTAATTTTTCTTTTTTCTATATGTCAAAATTATATATATATTTTTTAATTCTAACATCTAAAATTCTTTTTTTAGGAAAATTTTTTATGATTTTTTTAAAATTTTTTACATTAAAAATTACGGAACATTATTTTTATAATTTTTTAAAAAATTTTAGTGTTAAATAAATTAAAATAAAAAATTTTAAACTTCATATAAAAAATAAAGAAAAAAACAAAGAAATTAAAAGCAAGGGCGTTTATAACATGAAAACAGTATAGCATTCTATTTATTTGCAACATGTAATATGATAACATGAAAACTATCGTACGAAATCGATTTATCCTTTTTTTTAATAAAAAATATACCTCATTTAAAAATTCAATCATTTTTAAGAAAAAGAATATGTTAAGACTTTATTTTAATTTACCATTTTCGGGGAAAGACATCGGATTGGTCTTTGTTTCTTTTTCCTTTTTCTTAAATAAATTAAATATTTGTCAAACTGAGTCAATACTACAAAATTTGAGATTTTTATTGACAAAGTTTTATTATCAAAACAGACCAAATTATCGTCCTTCAAACAGAAATTTGGTAGAAATTATTCAAATTTTGTTAATAATATTATCTTGTTTTCGACCAGACTTCTTCCTCAAAAATGTTTGCATACCTTAAAAAAACGCAACTTTCTCTTATGGGGTGAATATTTGTCATTAATTTCTTTTAATTTTATACTGTGAAAACAGTTTTTTATTTTTATCATTATTATTATTTCGTCTTTGACATGAAAGAAATTTTCAGAGTGGAGCCATACAATGGCACATTGTTCAATAAATGGGTAATGGAAGGAGCAGGTCCAAGTCTGCCAGAAAGTCTTAAGCTGTATAACAAGTTAATAACTGTTGGGATTAAGGCCGTTTTCATAACAGGAAGACCCGAGCATCAAAGAAGGGCAACAGCTTCTAATCTAAAAAAGGTTGGATATCACACTTGGGAGAAACTCGTTCTCAAGTAAGTTCGTTACCCGTCGTCGTGGATATCCATCGTAATTAATCCGCAAAAACATCTGTTATATGCATAAATACGATCAAAGATTCGTTCGCGATCCTTGGTTTCGATCTGCTAATGACATTTCTCATTTTCACTTTTATTGTAGGCAACCATCGTATGCAGGAAAACCATCGGTGATTTACAAGTCAAAGGAGAGGAAAAAGCTGGAGAAAAAAGGATACAGAATCGTTGGAAATATAGGTGATCAATGGAGTGATCTCTTGGGGACCAACAATGGCAATCGGACCTTCAAGCTGCCAGATCCTATGTACTACATTAGTTGAAAGGCTGAAGGCTAATGACAAAAACTTTGGCCTGCTCGCCTGCAGAATACGTCTTTAGCTATCTGGAAATCTGCATTATTTATTTACTATCTTGATTATGTGCAGTAAGATTTGCCAAAAAAAAAAATGGTTAATTATAAACTTAACCAATCGGAATGTGAAATATATAATTAAAAAAAGTGTGATAGCTTTGCCATGAAGTGGACTTATTTATATATCAGCCGTGATTTAAGTTAAGAATATTTCTAAATTAACATAATAGTCGTCATTTCTTGTTGGAATTTAAGATAAATGCAACATAATCTCCGACCAGAGCAACAAAACTTTCAATATAACAAACAAAAAAGATTAGACCTACTCAAGATAAAGTTTTAGTATACTATGTTACCTAAACTTGAGATTAGCATTATATATTAGTACATGTGCTCACACACACATATATATATATATATTTAAATTTTTTAAATTTTTTACATATTTAAAAGATTATATCTTATATTTATATTTGAATATGTTCAATGTAAATGTCAAATACAATATTTTAAAAAATTTGAGAAATCTAAATACGCATATGTCTCTCTCTCTCTCTCTCTCTCTCTCTCTCTCTCTCTATATATATATATATATATATATATATATATATACATGCAGCTATATAAGCAACCCGAAAGTATCTAAGCAGTGCAAACTGCAAAATGATACCATCCAAAAGTTTTAATGTATTTGGGAAGGAGAGAGATTCTGAAATGGAAGAAAAGGCCATGGATTAGACAACCTAAACCCCAAATAGAAAAAAAATAAAGTCAATTCTGGTATCGACAGAAAGGCAAACTTCTTAGGAGAATCCAAGATATTCCCAGACAAAAGAATTTTCAATTCTGATTTCACAACATATCAGAATTCATGTCTGCCTTCTTGTTGATAGAAACCAACAAATTTTTTTGTCTAAGAATTCACGCTACAATTTCGCGTTGAAGCACATATATACGTTGGCGTTTCGTGTTTCGATTTAACTTGCAGATCAGGCTTTGATTAACTAGTCAATCACAATGCCAGAATCTTTTCCAATGAATGGCGGAAATGGCACCCACAGCTACACCCAGAACGCCTATTATCAGGTAACTTTTTCATTTGCTAGATAGCGCTTATAATTCATTTACCTATTTTGCTTGGTCATGAAAGTGAGTGTCGAATATAATTTTGTATCTGACATAAATATATTGAATTTTTTTATATATTTAGAAGATTATACTTTTGTATCATATTTAAATATATTTAAGATATAAGTGTTGGACACAAATATTATAAGAAAAATCAAAGTAACATAATAATTTATTGTCTATATTTTAATCGTACAATTACATAGTGCAGGAAAGAGGTATAAATCGTGTAAAGCGAATGGTCAGTGAAGCAATCGGGGAGAAGCTTGACGTAAATAACTTTTCTTCAAGTTCAAATTCGTTTCGTCTTGCCGATTTGGGGTGTTCAGTCGGACCAAATACCTTCACTTCCATGCAAAACATAATAGAAGATGTGCAACTCAAGTACCAATCCCAAGGTTCCCAAATTCCTGAATTTCAAGTGTTCTTCAATGATCAAGACTCCAATGATTTCAACACCCTCTTTACCACCATGCCAAAGGAAAAGCAATACTTTGCGGCCGGTGTTCCTGGGACTTTCTACGTCAGATTGTTCCCCCAGTCCTTTTTACATTTTGAGAACTCTTCCTTTGCATTGCATTGGCTGAGTAAGGTGCCAGAAGAGTTGCTGGACAAAGAATCTCCGGCCTGGAACAGTGGGAGAATACACTATACAAACGCCTCTGATGCAGTAGTTGATGCTTATGCAGCTCAATTTAACAAGGACATGGAAGAGTTTTTGGATGCGAGGGCTAAAGAGGTTGTATCTGGAGGGATGATGGTATTGATCATGCTAGGTTGCCCGAATGGGATGCCATTCTCTAATGTTCCACTTGGTGTAGTATTTGATTGTCTGGGATCCTGCTTGAACAGCATGGCAAAAGAGGTAACTGTCTACATTGCTTCGATTCTCACTTTTCCTTGAAGTATTGATGTTTAACACGTATTCGGATATAAATATAAAGAAATAATCCTCTAAATACATAAAAAAACTTAAAAAAAGTGAATATACTTGTGTCAGGCATGTACTCATATCCGACATTCGTACTTGAATACAAGTAACATAGTCACCAGCTGTAATCTTTTACAGAAAATGTTTTTAAATTCAACAGTTGATGGCAATTCTGTTGATAAGAAGTTCAGTAATACTTGAATACATATTCGAATAGATGTGAAACAAGTGACATATACAATGCCCGCAGGGATTGTTAAATAAAGATCGAGTGGATTCATTCAACTTACCTGTTTATGCTGCTTCTCCCATGGAGATCACTGAGCTGGTGCAGAGAAATGGATGTTTTAGCATTGAGAGAATTGAGTTAACAAGTACTTGAACGGAGTCTGATCCCAAAGTTGATGTAGGAGCAATTGTGATGCATCTAAGAGCTGGCTTCGAATCTATCATCAGCAAACATTTCGGAAATGATATCATAGACGATTTATTCGACAGACTTCTTGAGAAATTTAAGGACTCATTCTTCCACTTGCTTCAATCAACCTACAAAGGAGGAACTCAGTTATCTGTTATCTTGAAACGCAAGTGAATGAATCTTGCAGTTGAAAAGCTTGAAACTATAGCAGTGTTTTAATTAAAAATACATTTCTTTGGTCAGGTTAACCTTGTTTATTACTACTTTGTTTTGAATAATCATATATGAGTTGACGAGTTGCCTTACTTGTTGAATGCAAGCTGAACTACTGCAGCAATTCAACTATTTGTCGTTCTGCCATGTAATGTATATGAGTTTAGAGATGGTTCTTAGAATCCTTTAGCTTCTTCGCTTTTGTCGTAAAACCAGTTTTCGCTAATTTTGCGTTAGTATTTGCATTCTTCCATAGTTTTACCATCGACTAAGACCCTCATAGTTGAAATCAATTTCTCTTATTTTGGCTAACTTGATACCAACAATCCAATATATTAATTTTGGACGTTTTGGTGGAAGGAAGCATGTCCATATGTCATGCTCTTCTTCTTGTTCTTTATTTTTTTTTTTTTAAGTTTTATGATTTAAGTTTTCTTTAGCTTGGAAAAAATGAAAAAGAGATGAAAATTGGGTTTAACTATTTCATGATTTTAACGTTTTAGGTCATTTTCAAATTAGTTTAGGTCTAGATCACTTTGATTTCGTATTATTTTAGGTTTAAGTTATTTTACTTTTGATTCATTTTAGGTTCGGGTCTATTAGATTTAATACTCGAATTAATAGAGTTCGGGTCATTCTAAATTCGACCATTTTGAGTTAGAGTCAATTAGGTTTAACACTTAAATTAATTGAACGGAAGAAGTATCTACGTATTACATGCTCTTTTCTAATTTTTTTCTTTTTAAATTTTTATTATTTTGGTTTTCTTTAACTTGGGAAAAGTAAAATGAAAAAAGAGTGAAAATCGGGTTAAGCCATTTTACGTATATAAGTTTTTGAGTTAATGTTGCTTCGGATTTAGAGTACTTCAATTTCAAGTCATTTTGGGTTCGAATCATTTCGGTTTTGATTCATTTCAGGTTGGGTTAATCGGTTTTATATTCAAGTTAATCAGATTCAATTCATTATGTCATTATGGGCTTAGATCAATTAAGTTTAACATTCGGATTAATTAGTTTTAGTCAATTAAGTTTAACAATCAAGCTTATTGGGTTGAATGATTTTTTCTATAAGACATTTTCAGGTTAATTGTTTCAGTGAATTCAATTATGGCTATTTCGAGTTAGGTTCATTTTGAGTTCGGGTTATTATAATTAAATTGGTGAAGCTAAAGATAAAAAAAAAATACAACCATAAGATTTGGGTTATTTTTTTAGCAAAATCGAGCTAAGTCAGATGTAGGTTCAAGTAAATTAATCGATTTTTTTTAAGTTTGAATAAAATTAAAAGATTCGAATGGAAAACATCTATTATCCATATGTCATATGCATAAAATAAATTTTTAACATATTTTTAAACCAAAGAAGTACCAAATGTGTCGAGCCTTTTTTCTGTTTTTCCCCCACTTGAGGTGCCATCGGCCTACTTTAATGGTTATGATATGAGACCCACGCCATTTAAGCCCTTATTGCAAATTATTTTTTCAGGCCATTTGCCTGTTTTAATTTTATAGTATATGTCTCACGCCATACTTAAACCTTAAATTTATTTATTATTAAAATATTAATTTAATTAATATTTAAAATATTATCATTATTATTAAAAAATTATTTATATTAATTAATTATTATTACAACATTATTTTTATATTTTCAAATAATAATATTGACATAAATATTAAATATTAATTATTAAAATATTAAAAACTATGTATCATTAAATTAATATTTTTTAATATTAATATTTCAAATGGGAATATTTTAATGATAATATTTAATGCTAAAATATTCTATTAATGTTAAATACTTAAAATAATATTATTTATTATTAAAACATAATTATATAGATGTTTAAAATATTATAATAATAATTAAAATATCATTTTTACAATTTCTAAAAAGAATATTATTGCGATATTAAATAATATTTTATTAAAATTTTACAATTTATCATGAAAATAATAAATTATATTAATATTTTATTAATTATTATTAAAATAAATAATATTATATTATATTTTATTAAAATATAAATATGTATATTTAATAATATTTAACATATAAATATTGAAAATTATAATATTAATTTATATTAATATTTTGACTTTTTTAAATTCTTAAAATTAGAAGTTAAATATTTTCATTAATAATAATGTTTAGCTTTAGTCAGGTTAAGATTTAATCTAATAATCACGTTACTCATAAAGAGATATTTTTCAAAAATTATCTTTCCTCTTGCAAAGGAGAAGACAATTTCCAAGAAAAATATTTTATTTTTTGTTGATCAGTAGGTTTTTTTTCTATTGACTAAATTATTTTTCATGAAAAAATCTCAAATGCGAAAACCATTTTTCAAAAATTATTTTTCATAAAACAAATGGACCGTTATTGTTACTTGCTCCATCTCTCATAATTTGCTTTTTTTTTAATCAAAATTTTTCCTTTTACCTTCCTCAGCTCCTCTTTGTCCCTACCTCCCTTTCATCATCTCCTTAAAGCTTTTTCATTCGTATTTTTCCTTCTTTTCTTACCTTTTTTAAGCAAATTTTTTAAAAGATTTCATTTTCGCATATGGTATATTTATATATTTATACTTGCTCCATCTCTCATAATTTGCTTTTTTTTTAATCAAATTTTTTCCTTTTACCTTCCTCAGCTCCTCTTTGTCCCTACCTCCCTTTCATCGTCTCCTTAAAGCTTTTTCATTCATATTTTTCCTTCTTTTCTTACCTTTTTTAAGCAAATTTTTTAAAAGATTTCATTTTCGCATATGGTATATTTATATTTTAATTTATTGTTATTTGTATATGATTCCCCATTAGAGAATTTTATGTTATATACAAAATATGAAAAATTAAAATAACGATACGTTGAATAAAAAAAATTTTAAAAAGCTCACTTTTAACTTACATTATTCTTTTAAACTTTCATTTGATTATTTAAATTATTTAAAATTTAAATTAATCTATATATTTATAACCAATGCAAAATCTACAATCTACCAAGATGAAAAAAACTGCTTATAACATAATGCAGGTATGCCTGCTACTTACGAGTTTAATTATGGAGAATTAAATTAAGGCAACAACATTATATTAATTATGTATCTTACTGGTAGGTATGTAGTAGCTGAACATAATAATAATAATATAACTTATGTGTCACTCAATTGCTTTAGTATTAAATGTTATATGTATATTAATTTCTTGGCTCTTTAATATATTATACTATTAATCTTATCACCTTATTGTGGTTTTTTTTTATGTATAATTGAATTGAGGTGCTTATAAATGGCATAAATATTTGAATATTTTAAAATTTATATAATACGAATTATTAACGTATTATAATTTATATAAATTTAAAATACCTTAAACATGCTTATGATATTGTAGAATATATAGATATGACATAGATACATGAATTCTTAAGTTTAGTACAACATCTAAAAGCATGCGCGTAAGAGGTAAATTAGAAAAATAATGATAGTTATTTAGAATTAATGATTAACAATAAGGATGTAATCGAACTGAGAACCTATGAGAAGTTCAAGCTCCAGTCCAACTCAAAATTCAAGTTTCGAAGCTCGGCTTAAGCTTAATTATATATAAAAATTAAATTGTTCAATCACGTTCAATTATGCTAGATTATACTAACTTACTCAATAAAAAATAAGCTCCATTCTTATGCTCAACTTCAAATTAGATTAACTGTGCTTGAATTGAAATTAAGATTTTTCATTGTAATTAAATGTAAAAAAAAATTAAAAAAAACTTAATTAAGCTCATTAATTACTCAAGTTAAATATTAAAATATTCGAATTCAACAGACTTAATATTTACATTAGATAGTAAATGGTAGCATATCATACAATGTTCTTTCGCAGTCATTTACCACTGGATATTTATATAGCTAAGCATAGAGAAGACCGTTATGAAACATGAGCAATCAAACTTACAAACTTCGGACAAAGATGATCAAGCGTCCAAATCGCCTCAACGCAACCGCAATCGGCTTTCGAACTGATATTTGAGAGATGACAAACGTAAAGCTCTTCGAATAATCTCCTTCTCTCTCTTAATATGGATCAGCTTGTCATAAACACACTAACGGAAGCTCAGAAAATGATCCCTATTCATTCCCTCATTATACAGACCATGATAACTTGGATGATATGTGACATTGTACCAAGCTGAGGCTTTTGCATATACATCATCATCTGTTTCAGGATCTGACCCACCACCCTTTTCATTAAACAATGACCTAGATTCCTTTCTCAGCGACCTCACCGCCATACCAATGTCTCTTTTTTTTTTGGGAAAGATCTTGACATTTTCAAGATACCCCCAGTGAGTATTTCGGCTTCGGTTTTGATCCCCTAATAGTCCATCAAATTCCCCAATTTGAAATCATACTTACTTTTGTGAAAGTAAGCATCATCAATATAATCCTCAAAGCCATCAACTTCCATGTCAGGATCATAAAACCTCTCCATTGTTTCCCAAGTGAGGGACCTGATCGAGCATTCGTGGGGTGCAAGGTCTTTCACCTCTCAGAAAAGCTTTCCAGTAATGCTGTACGACTGTTAGGTTGGTTTATCCGTCTTCTCCATGAAATCCGGATATTCTTTGACTCTCAGTTCTTGTGGTATTTCAGCTGTTACACCAGTTTTTGGAAAGTCAACAGCAATCGAAAACAGCTTTGCAAGCTCTCGATACTGGCTGCTCATTGCTTTGCCAGGTTGTCTATCAATAAAAACAGTGTGGGCATTTGCAGTGATGCCTAAACTGTCATTGACTATGTAGTTAGTGAAATATTCTTCAACTTCCTGCCAACTATCAATAATCTCAGAATTAATTCTACAAATACCAACAAAATAAACTAAAAAATAAAAGTAAAGAATCCAACTTCACTTAGTTTGATCGTCAACCATCTCAGTTTAATTATAATTTTATAAAGACCAAAAGAAAGAAGACTAAGAGACGAAGAAGAAAGACCGCAATTCCCTCCGTCGCACTTGGAGCAGGATGTTCGCAAAATCGTTTCGGCTGACCACGTCAGCAATTAACGATTGGATTTTCGCCACGTCAACAAATGTTTTGTACGCGAAAATTTTCGTGGAATTTGTGCTGTGGAAAATGGAAATTAACGAAAAGGACGAAAAGGCCATGTGTCTGTACGGTCGTGACACGCGTCATATCCCAATACGTTAAATTTTTTTCCCTGTCGTGGGACCAGAATCTGTTTCCTCGCTTTTCTGAAACTTGCTTACGAAGGAGTTCATGGGAGTATTGACACGCGTCAGGTCCCAATACGAGATCTTTTTTTCCATTTCGTGGGACCAGAATCTGTTTCCTCGCTTTTCTGAAACTTGCTTACGAAGGAGTTCATGGGAGTCATTGACACGCGTCAGGTCCCAATACGTGATCGTTTTTTTCCATTTCGTGGGACCAGAATCTGTTTCCTAGCTTTTCTGAAACTTGCTTACGAAGGAGTTCAGGGGAGTCATTCGCCTGGCACAATCTTAGGAAAGGATATTTATCAGCGTCGTCTTCCTCCGTAATATTAACTTTCTCCGTCTAAATTAAGTTGTTACAATTGGGAGGAAGGTAACACTGTTGCTCTTATTATTTTTATTATTATTATTATTATTATTAATAAAATAATAAACTAAAAATAAATGAATATTTTGCAATGATTAATTTTTTTAACAAAAAATAAAAAGTTAAATCAATTAAAAAATTAAAAATATATGAATATTTTTGTAAAATTTAATTATTTTTATAATTTTTAAAAAATTTTAATATTAAATAGATAAAAATCAATTTTTTTAAACATCATATAAAAATAAAAAAAAAATTAATTAAAAGCAAGGGAATAAATAACTTGAAAATAATATAGCATCTTATTTACATTCAACATGTAATATGATAACATAAAAACTATCTTACGATATCAATCGGTCATTCTTAAAAAAAAAAAAAATAAGCATAATTCATTTAAAAATTCAAATAGATCAAATCATGATTTTGATATCTATGCTTTAGCTAAATTTGAATTTTAATCCCTATAAAACAATTTGTCATAATAAAATTCTTAGACTTTTGTTAATTTAGGAATTGTGTCTAATTGATCATGAAGTTAACAATTTTTCATTAACTTGTTGATATAGCTTTTAGCCATGCTGACGTAGCATTTGACCAATCAAAAGTGGCATTTAACTAATTACATGGTATGATTTAGATGTTAATTTTAATCATGTATTATTAGAAATTGTGGATTTAATCCTTTTATAATAATTTTTATAAATTTGAATCCTTGTACTTTTTAATTTTTTTAATGCCAGTTCAATAATTTTGATAATTTTAAAATTTTCTCGTTAACTTACTGATAGAAGTATTTATGGGTTGGGTTGAATTGTAACCTGAAAGTCAATTTTATTTTTTAAAATAATATTAAAAAATTAAAATTAATCATTTTTATATTAATTTATAATTAAATTTAAATAGTAAATTTTTAATTATTTAATATACTAATTCAAGATGGAGCTCTAATATACTATGTTAGCCAAATTTGAGATTGGTGTTAATTATAAATGTATGTCGTCGGGGTATATATTTAATTTTTTATATTTAAAAGATCATATCTTATACTTATATCTAAATATGTATTGGATACAAGTGTTAGACATAATATTTTAAAAAAATTTGAAGAATCGTATGTATAAGCAGCTGGTTCTTATATGAATGACCCGAAAGTAGCTCAGCTGTCTAAACTGCAAAATGATACCATCCAAAAGTTTTAGTTTATTTGGGAAGGAGGGAAATTGTGAAATGAAAGAAAGGGTCACGGACTAGGCAACCTAAACATCAGATAGGAAAAGAAAAAAAAAAGTCAATTCTAGTATTGATAAAAGGCAGACTTGTTAGGAGAATCCAAGATATTCTCAGACAGAAGAATTTTCATTTCTGATTTTACAACATATCAGATTCAATGTCGGCCTTCTTGTTGATCGAAACCAAACAAAATATTTTGACGAAGAATTCACGTTACACTTTGGCATTGAAGCATATCTATGTGTTACATGTTTCGATTTAACTTGCAGATCAGGCTTTGATTAACTAGGCAATCAGAATGCCATAATCTCATCCAATGTGGGGGAAATGGCACCTACAGCTACACCCAAAACTCCTATTACCAGGTAACTTTTCGTACGCTAGACAGTGCTTATAATTCATTTAGTTTTGTCACTCGAACCAGAAAATGAATGTCAGATATAAATATGTATTTCATAATGATATACTCTTTTTTTAAATTTTTTTTCAAATATTTGAAGGATCTATACTCAAATCTAAATATATATCAGATAAGTGTTTAACATAGATATTTCAAAAAAATAAAGAATCAGAGCAACATAGTAATTTATTTTCTATATTTTTAATTGTACAGTTACATATTGCTGGAGAGATGTATAAATCGTGTAAAGGGAATAGTCCGTGGAGCGGTTAGGGAGAAGCTTGACATAACTAAATTCTCTTCAAATTCAAAATCCTTTCGTCTAGCCGATTTGGATGTTCAGTTGGTTCACTGCTATGCAAAACATAATAGACGATGTGCAACTCAAGTAGCAATCCCAAGGCCTCAGTTCCCAAATTCCTGAATTTCAAGTGTTCTTCAATGATCAAGACCAATGATTTCAACATCCTCTTTACCTCTCCATGCCAAAGGAAAGGCAATAATTTGCAGCTGGCGCTCCTGGGTCTTTGTACGACTGATTGTTCCCCCAGTCCTTTTTACATTTTGTGAACTCTTCTTTTGCATTGCATTGGGTGAGTAAGGTACCAGAAGAGTTGCTAGACAAAGAATCCCCGGCCTGGAACAGTGGGAGAATACACTATACAAATGCCTCTGATGCAGCAGTTGATGCTTATGCAGCTCAGTTTACTAAGTGCATGGAAGGGCTTTTGCATGCGAGGGCTAAAGAGATTTTATTTGGAGGGATGATGGTATTGATCATGCTAGGTTGCCGAAATGGGATCTCATTCTCTAATGTTCCACCTGGTGCAATCTTTGATTGCCTGGGATCCTGCTTGAACGACATGGCAAAAGAGGTAACTATCTACGTTGCTTTGACAGCTCAATTTTTTTTTTTTTGAAATATTGGTGTTTGGCACCTACTCAAACATGGGTATAGAGATATAATTAACATTTTAAATACATAAAAAATTATAAAAAAATGAATATACCCGCATCAAGCACGTACCTACAAACACTCATACTCGAATAAAAATAACATGTTGCCAGCTTTAATCTTAGAGAAAATGTTTTTACATTCAACAGTTGATGGCAATTCTGTTGATAAAAAGTTCACTAATACTTGAATACATATTGAATGGATGTGAAACAATTAAAATATACAATGCCTGCAGGGATATTAAGTAAAGATCAAGTGGATTCATTCAACTCACCCGTTTATGCTGCTTCTCCCACGGAGATCACTGAACTGGTGCAGAGAAATGGATGTTTTAGCATTGAGAGAATGGAGTTAACAAGTACCGAACCGAGTCAGATCCCAAAGCTGATGTAGGAGCAATGGTGATGCATCTAAGAGCTGGCTTCGAATGTATCATCAAAAAACATTTCGGAAATGATGTCATAGATGATTTATTCGCACGACTTCTTAAGAAATTTAAGGACTTATTCTTCCAATGGCTTCAATCAACCTACAAAGGAGGAACCCAGTTATATGTTATCTTGAAACGCAAGCAAATTGTTGATGTAACAATGGAGATGCTGGGGAGGAAACCTATAAACAGTAAAGGTGAAAGATTCTCGAAGTTTAGCTTCGAGAGGACACTTCGATACTTAAATCAGTAAAAAATACTATGAACGAAGAATAAAGAGGAGATAAAAAAATTCTAATAACTCATACCTCATAAGTGTTAATATCACCTTTTTATATAAGCCTCGGTAAAAGTTTTGCTTATTTTGAGAGTTTTAGGTGAATAGAAATTCAATGGCAATCAAACTTGCCTAATAATATAGAGATAGAAGTTATCAAACTACTCTCTGATACTTATTTTTTAAAAGAATTACACTTACTAACTAGGCAATGAGAGAAAATAACATGAATGAATAATGCTGAAGAGTTCCCTTACTTTCTGAATGCAAGCTATTTGTTGTTCTACCATGTAACATAAATGATGAGTTCAGAGATGGACCTTTGTTAGAATCCTTTACCTTCTTGCTTTTGTTGTAAAACTAGTTTCGTTAATTTTGCATTAGCATTTGTATTCTTCCATAGGTTTACCATCGAATAAGACCTCATAGTTCGAAGCAATTTCTCCTTATTTTGGCTAATTTGATACCAACAATCATTTTAATATTATTGTCTGATATTTTGAGTTTGAGTATAAACATGATAATATTAAATATAATTATATGATTATAATACAAAAAATTAATTAAAATATAACATAGATATAGAAGTATCTTAAAATTTATATAATTCAAATTATTAACGTATCAGATTTTATATAAATTTAAAATACCTTAAAAACTAACTAGGACATGATAAAAAAATACAAATATAATGCGGATACACGAATAACTAGGTCTAGTACAATATCTAGAGTCACGCCCGTAAGAGATAAACTAGAAAAAATTATAGTTATTCAGAGTTAATGATAAACAATAGAAATGTAATCGAGCCGAGCTTTTATGAGAAGTTCAAGCCTTAGTTCGATTCAAAATTCGAGGTTTGAAGGTTAGTTCAAGTTCAATTTGAAATAAAAACTAAACTGTTCAATCTTGTTTAGGCTCAATTATATAAATTTACCCAATGAAAATAAGTTTAATTTCTATGCTCCACTTCAAACTCGATTATTTATGATTAAACTCGAATTGAGATTTTTCACTATAATTAAAAGTAAAATATATTAAAAAATAAACTTGATTAAGTTCATGAATTACTCGAGTCAAGCATTACAATACAAAAAGTCGGCACACTCCATATTTACATTAGATAGTAGTAGCATATCATACAATGTTCATTCGCAATCATTGCCACTGGATATTTACATAGAGAAGCATAGAGAAGCTACCAATACCATTAGGACACATGAGCTATCAAGCTTTTACTTACAAAGTTCGGACAAAGGGGAACATGCGCCGAATCGCCTCAACGCAACTGCAATCCGCGTTGGAATTGGTATTCGAGAGATGACAAATGCGAAGCTCTTCGAATTCTCTCTTTCTTAATCTGGATCAGCTTGTCATAAACACACCAAGGGAAGCTCAGAAAATGATCCCTCTTCATTCCCTCATTATACTGACCCCAATAACTCGGATGATATGTGACATAATACCAAGCTGAGGCTTTTGCATATACATCATCATCTGTTTCGGGATCTGACCCACTTCCCTTTTCATTAAACAGTGACCTAGCTTCCTTTCTCAGTGACCTCACAGCCATACCGATGGCTTCCGCGTCCCGTTTCTTTGTGAAAGATCTTGACATTTTCATGATACCCCCACTGAGTATTTCGGCTTCGGTTTTGATCCCGTAATAGTCCATCAAATTTCCCAATTTGTAGTCATAATTACTTTTATGAAAGAAAGCATCATCAATATAATCCTCAAAGCCATCAACTTCCATGTCAGGATCATAAAACCTCTCCAATGTTTCCCGAGTCAAGGACTTGATCGAACATTCGTGGGGTGCGAGGTCTTTCACCTCTCGGAAAAGCTTTCCAATAACGTTGTACGACTGGTAGGTTGGTTTATCAGGCTTCTCCATGAAATCCGGATATTCTTTGACTCTCAGTTCTTGTGGTATTTCAGCTGGTACACCAGTCTTTGGAAAGTCAACCGCAATCGAAAACAGCTTTGCAAGCTCTCGACACTGGATGCTCATTGCTTTGCCAGGTTGTCTATCAGCAAAAACAGTATGAGCATTTGCAATGATGCCTAAACTGTCATTGACTATGTAGTTGGTGAAATATTCTTCGACTTCCTGCACCCGAAAATTAAATATCAACTATCAATAATCTCAGAATTAATTCTACAAATACCAACAAAATAAAATAAAAAATAGATGTCGGTTCAAGAAACGGAAGCAACCATAAAGAATGGATTACAACATAGTACAAAAACATATGCAGGTGCTTCAATATAGTACGAAAAGAGAATTGCAAAGCTAAAAATAATTAACTTTACAGTTTTCATTAAAAGTTAATTATGCACAATTTGTTGCCTCGGATTCCTGTAAGTTTGTAAAGCAAATTTACTTTCGGTAAGCAAATGTCAAATAAACTTTCATGCACATATTCTGAGAGGCTTTATACAATCTAACCTAAGCAAAATAACTCCCAAAACTTGCAACGTTAAACGATTCTCATTAGCTGTTTTACTGGTGCCACATATAGATCACTAAAATATCAACGGCATGAAAGTGTAGGAATTCTGAAGAATGTCAAACAAAATATATCCTTGAACCAAGAAAAAAATATTGGAAAAAAGGGGTGGGGGGCAAGAATCATGCATTTCAGCATCAAGAAACTATAAAAAGATGATAGCATAATCAGAACAATTCAATAAAATTAAGCAGAATATAACTGAATACTTCAATTCCTATAAAAATAATACCTCAATGGTAACTTCATGATCCAATGTGGTAGTTGGAGCAGGTGAATAATCCATAGGATCGATTTGCCTCAGTGGAATCAATTCAGGGTCCCAGCAGACAAAGTAGATATCACCATCAAGATCACTTCCAGAACATTCATTTGGATGAGGTCTACGAATTTAGTTCAATTTGGGTCAGTAAATCACTCTGCATATTGAAATTTCTAAAGAAAACAGTCAAGCCTTACATCTTGTTATGTGTACATACATTAAAAAATACTATAGCTTCCAAAATTGTGCAGGATTTAACACAATTAACACAAAAGAATACAGGCTTAACTAATCTGTAATTCAGTAATACCTTGCTTAACAAATATTTATGCTAGTATACCTAAATCCTTGAACTAGATGGAGCCAGGTGCAACCACAGACGACCCCAACCCTGAGAAGAGGCTGTCACTGTACTCATATACTTAGTTTCATTTTTTTATCCCAAATGTTGGATTCAATCATGTGTACTCACTCATTTGTAAAGTTGTATCAAAGTCAGAAGGAATGTTAGGGACAAATAAATTTCCCCTTACTGTCGAAGCTCCCTTAAGGCATATTTCCCGCATGCCAGCCACACTTCTATTTATGTCAATCATATTTGTACTTTTTCAAGCGTTCATAATTCACACAAATGTAAAAGAGATGACAAACCAGTTCTACCAAGAAGAAAAGAAACATACATTTTACGACTTCATGGCCATCAATGATAAATCCCCAAAAGAGACACAAATAAAAAAGCTAAAATCTATGCACTATAATAAGGGAGACAAAATAAAACCATCATAATTTATGAGATGATATGTAGCCACATAAAATAACGAAACCATCATGGCAGCAAACTAGCAAGGATTGCACAATTAAAACAACCAGAATCTGGAAATAGAAGAGTCATTATAGTGGTGATAACAATGAAAATGTTGATTATTATAGAAGTCATTTTCCAGTTAGCATATACATATACAATTCCACATAAATAATGCTTGCTAGAGAGTGGGGATAAACAAAAAGCTTAGAAAATATAATAAAAAATCTGACAACGTAACCAATTGCATACTGCTAATGCTAAACTACTGTTGAATCCATACTTGGCCTTCTGAACCACTCACTCCATATTCACCGTTAGATAGTAATGCACATATGCACACCTGAATGTAAGATAAATGTACTTATTTAGCCAAAATGTGATTAAGACCAAAGTTGGCCAAGGTGTACAATGCACGAAGTTCATCTAGATTTAGATTTTTGGAAACTATAATGAAGAAAGAGCACTTTGCTCACAATATTGGAAAAGGTAGAGTATGCGATTGATGTACCTGAATCCTTTCTGCGGAAAAACAACACAATCTACCATATGGTGCAAAGCAGGCACATTGACAGCCCTTAAGACACGCACATCGCCTGGGTGCAAGCAGGGGTTTTTGGCAACAATTACCTTACCCTCAACAAAGAAACGCTGCTCGGATCTAGAGCCTGAATACTGCACAAACACTTGGCCATAATCCAAAGTTCTGGTCTCATCCAGACATCCCATCATAGACCTTTCCTTTTGAACATATATCCTGGTCTTAGTCCGCAACTCCAGTAACTTTGACGCTCGAAATGTTTGCAACATCATGGAAATGAATGGTTCAGCACTGGGCTTATAACCACACAAAAGCATTTCCTTGAGAATTTTGGTATTTTCTCCTGGAGACATTAACTCCAGAGTTTCCTGTGCCCTCAAAGGATCTGTAAGGATAGCATTAAGTTGAGCTACTACTTCTCTTTGTTTTTTCTCAAAAGCGTGGTCTGGAACTCCAAGAGTAGATAATAGGGTGATCAACTGGCGATTCAGAAAACAAGGTTGATACTTACTCCAACCCAAAACATCCAGTTTTGTATTCTCTGAATCGTACTTGAACATACTCCCCCTAAGGGATAATTTCCAAGACGAGGTGGGGTCAACAGCCACAACACCTTTGAATCCACCAATCCGAATCTGAAAGGCAGATGGAATCAAACCATTCAAGTGACATTTTGCGGCCACCTTCTTAGCAAATTCAGCTGATATTTTTCCAATTCCATCAGAAAAGACATATTTAATTCCACCCCTCATAATTTCTATATCTGGAATATCGTTGATTTCATCTCGAGCAACTGTAAGAGTTTCAGTTGATGAACTGAAAGATTGGCCCAGTCTAGCAGCATATTTTGCCACATTTCTTATTTTACTAAAATTCCCCATCCATGTCCTTATGTCTGCAGCAGAGAGCCCATTTCTTGAAGCAAACATCCAGGCTGAATTTTCCCGTAATTGACTTGATGAAAAGGCAAGAAATTCAAATCTCTTATCCCCAATCACAATGCCATTTTCAAGAGTAGAAAGAATTCTTTCATAGATTTTAGTTCTCCTACCCCTTGCCATCACATCTGTTGAATGGATCTTTTCCAACTCTTCATCAACAAAAGTGATGCGAAGAAAATTATCAATATCATCACGGAATTGGCGCAGCACACGGTTTGAAACATTAATCTCAGGACCACAAAAGTACACCCTAGAAGGTGTTATCTGAACCCTTCTTACATATACCAAACCATCATCTAAGGATATAGCAGGCGATCCTGAGAGTTTCTTAGATGTGATGTAAGTTTGGTACTCCTCAAAGAGCCACCTCGAAGGTTCATAGCAGCATTCTTTTAGATAATAAAGTTTCTCCAGAGCATGGTCTATGTAGTCTTTGTCTACTCTACGTGGATCGACCAATCGATAAAATTCAGTATCAAGTGCTGGTCCTGGGATGCATCCGTTTTGCACCAACAAATTAACCTTAAACAAGATTTCAAATGGCAAGTTCACTCCCAATGTAGGGCCTACAATTGGGACTAGACTAAGATTACGGGAATAAGAAGAACAACTTTCCAAAAACAATTTGCCTTCATTTTCTTTGTAGTAAGCAAAGTTCTCCCGAAAATTTGGAAGTTGGAGGTAGCGAGGAAGCTCCAAACATAATACAAAAGACTGCCCGATACAGCATGATCGAGTGAAATCAGTTGTCCTTACCCACTGATCATCAGGCACATCCATAAAGTAGTTAAGCAAGGGATCCTCAAACACAAGTCCAGAAGAGCGCACTTCTTTCTCATATATCCGTGGAGCGCCAAATAACTAAAAATTAAAAGGAAACCACAAAGCACATAAGCATTTTTCTTTTATGAGAGATAAAACTTTAGGAAATTGTATTTTCCTAGCATCAATAAACTAGCTCAAATTTCTCAGAATGAAAAAGTTAGTTCCTCATGTTTGGCTTTGAATAAGTTCATCAAAGACCTTGCACGAGCCAAGTTTCAAAAGACAATATTAATCCATCCATCAATCAACATTTTGAACGGCCTGTTCCAGACTTAAGAGTACAATATAGGCTGATCTGTACCTTTTCTCGAGAAAATCTATTAATTTGCACCATTTATTCATTTTCGGAAGTTTTCAATTGCCAGAAAGTACTATTCCCCTACATCAGCAGTAAGGACATACTCTATATAATTACATGGAAAATGACAATGTCATCCAATTACCAAGTTGGCATGTCATTCATTTCATAGCAGAGTAAAAATCAGCGAAAGCAAGATGATAAATGCAGCTAAGGACCGTAAAATTATTCTGCCTGTTACATGGAAGCAATGATGTTATGTTGAACTCTCATTGCTAGGAAGAAAGGATAAAACAATAGAGACTAATGATTAATTTATAATCAAAGTTTAGCAAAGCAACCTGAATCAGAAGATACTTCGAGGTTTGATTGCGCGGATGATGCAGCTCAATCTGCCAGATGTTCTCATAGAAAAGATCAAGCTTGTATTCTAAATGACGACGTGACAGTATAAATTGCCATTTTCGCATTCCTATCCCAAAATTCACAGTAACATCAACCGCTTCCCAGAGAACACAAAATTTTTCATCCGAGACCTGACAGCCAAAATGCAGTTTGACGCATTCCATGGTATGCAAAAAGGTTCTTGGCTTTGGCACAATATCATTCTCCATTTCTCGAGCATTAAGATATGAACCCAGGTAGCGTAGCGTGGGAGGAGCCAACCTTATGATTAGCTCTGCATAATTGCTTTTGGTAAATTGCACAATAGCATATGATCTTCCACCCCTTTTATGCTGCCTAATCTTAACGGCATAAACAGTTTCTTTGCCGGTATATCTCTCTAAAAATGTCTTGACTTCTTCTGCAGACACGTTTGAGAGGAATCCAGAAACCTGAATTGTCTTACTCTTACCCATGGACTCAATTCACTCTATGCTCTTACCACCTTAAATAATTCACTGCAAAAACCAAAGACCAATATTTAAATGAATACTTTAAAATGCACCAAGATAAGGGACAGATTAAGCAGCCGTTCAATGAAACAATCAAACTTCCATAAAGAAAAAAGAAAAGAAGGAAGCAACAAAAATTCTATGCTTTTTTACTAATAATGGCCTATATTTTCCGGACTCTTCATTTTTCCCTACAGCACCTATACCTAACATATGTTCAACAAATATTCGAAGTGATATAGGTATCTTCAAAGATATGAATTGAATAAATATTCATATCCGACACTTTTCAAGTCCAGTAATATAAGGCTAACCCGGTAGAAGATGAATTTTATAACACAGATATGTATTGAATTTTACATGAAGGCGCAAGACAATCTGCATTCCCTCTGCCCAAAAACACTTTGGAAACAGAAAAGAAAATCAAGATTTTAAAAAATAAAAAAACAAAAGATGCACCGAACTTCTATGAGGAGAAAGAATTTAACTTTTCCTGAGTCAGTAAAGATTTATCTCAGAAAAAAAAAAAAAAAAAAAGACAGCGAGAGGAAACAATACAATTCTAACTCTGCTTCAAATTGAAGTTCTACTTTCAATCTTCTTGGATCATATAAAATCAAATTTTGCACCATCATTTAAGAGGAAAAAGAAAGAGCCGTTACCAGAGAGAAGTAACTGAGAGACCAGAGAATGATAACTGGAACTCTGTTGATATTTGGGAGAGAAAATAAAAGGAAAGAATCCAACTTCAATTACTCACACTTTGATCGTCAACTCTCTCAGTCAATTATAGTTATAAAGACCGAAAGAAAGAAGACTGAGAGACAAAGAAAAAAGCCCGTCATTCCCTCCGTCGCATTGACAGCCGGATGCTATCCACGTCAGCAATTACCGAATGCATTTCCGCCACGTCAGCAAACTGTTCTTTACGTGAAGATTTTTCGTGGAATTTTTTTTTTTTTTTTTTTGGTTTTTTAGGTTTTTCGTGGAATTTGCGTCGTAGAAAATGGAAATTAATGAAAAGGACGAGAGACTGTTTGTCTGTTCAACCATGACACGCGTCGTATCACGATATGCGGATCGTTTTTTCTTTCTTCCATTTCGTGGGACCAGAATCTGTTTCCTCACTTTTCTGAAACTTGCTTACGAAGGAGTTCGTGGGAGTCATCCGCTGCGCACAATCTTAGGAAAAATGATAATTATCACTGTTGTCCTTAGGCGCTGTGTTCAGTCGAATAAAAAATAAAAATTTAAAATTTGATTTAATTTAATTTAAATTTATTATTTAAACATATTAAAATATTAAAAATTTTATTTTATATTAATATTAATATATTTTTATAATTAAATTTAAATAAAAATTTATAAATTTAAAATTAAATTTAATTTGATTAAATCTAATTTAAATTTGTTATTTAAATATATTAAAATATTAAAAATTTTATTTTATATTAATATTAATATATTTTTATAATTAAATTTAAATAAAAATTTATAA